>JABASF010000836.1:0-31061 GCA_019776145.1 Harlomillsia oculata
CTTGCTTTCCACTCATTCGCATCTCTCACTGTGGGAGATAACAGGGATAAAATACTGCCACTTTCGCAACGACTAAAGAAGTACAGGGAATAACAAGAAGACAAGTGACAAGGAATACGAAGGGTGCTGGTTCTTCACCATGGATGAAGTTCAAATGCCTTTTTGCTCAGTGTAGCTTTAGCTCTTTTGGGGGAATGAGAGAGAGTACGAGCAATGATTTCTCGAGCTTCGCTTACGACGATGATGTCGTTGATGTCGAATGTCGATGGGGTGCAATGCAATGTTAAAGAACACTGCGTGTGCACTGACTTGGAATACGACTTGGTTCGGTTCGTTCGAGGCTTCAGGAAGTAGGACGTGTGCAATCCCTTTTGCAACGGAGAATTGGAGACATGATGAGTCACCAATTACGTTTACAACCGATCATTAGACTAGGGATGAAGTCCGTGCATAATCCTATTCTGAGCCTTACAAAGTCTTCTCTCAGCTCAGATGTAAATGGCAATATTAATAAATCCTTAATTTTTTTCAAAATTGATGAAATTTAATTTTACACTCTTGTCGTCTTTACGCCATCTTGACCTAATAAAAGGATTTTTTAAAAATTGAATATAGCTTGTTTAATAAATGAACAAATCGTCGTCAAAGACATTTAATGCTAATAAAATATAGCACTAATGAACTTGCAAGGTTTAAAGGTTAGAGACACAGACAAACGAAGCAAAAAGCCCCTTTTTGCTACGTGATGATCTGATCCTGTGATTCCTGTGATGACGTTGATTCGCTCTGTGACTTTGAATGTTAATAAGTTCAAGTGGCTAAGGGCATTGGAGATTTCATTGAATCGTGAGTGACTCTTCTCTCCTGTAAAATGTACTTTTTTTGGTGTGTTTGTTGCAGGGTGCCGATGTCAGAAAAAAGTGAAACTGTCAGTTGATGTGCGCACTGGTGCATTTGATATTTCACTTTTGCTTATATCTCGTGACATTCTGTCCTCCGGAAATGACGATTTTGACTGTAGGCACATCCGCACAAAATCCATTAGTCCAATTTACCTTTTCAAGCTCATGTACAATACAAACAGTTGTAGAGAGTCGAATCGAGACAGCCAGGGCATCAACACCTTCGCTTGTTCTTGTTTGTTCGCCGCCCATGTCAAACATCGGACAAGTGCAATTACACGCTATTTTAAATTTTTGATTATTATTTGGATTCGTTTCGTGTTCACTTGTTCGCATTCCTTTATTTGACTATGTGATTTGGTCCATCGCATCATCATCGTCGTGAATCTCGTGAATCGTCATCCTTTCAAATGCGTCCGACACTTAACGACACGATAAGGCAGCAACAAAAATTGCAACGGAATAAAATAAAATCCATTTCCTTTGCCACGCTGTTGTACTACGTCCCGCAGTCAAATATATTGAAGTGACCTGTGCCCTGTGCCACTCGGCCATAATGGTTAATGTCATCGTTACTCTAATTGTAATGGTTATGGTGATTGTTCTACACGGGTAGTGATGGGGGGTTATTAAACTCTGTCGGTCTGAGAATCCTTGTGGCCACAGTGCCGAATGCCGGTTGTCGGTCCAGTCACAGACGCAAAAATAATGGCTATAGCTGACGGGGCCATGGTCACTTTTAGTCTATGGCTTCACTTCAAAACGAAACACTCACAATTAACTTGACATAGACACGGGCGGGTGGTGGGCTTTTTGTCTTTCTAATAAGTCGCAACGCAACTCGTAACCTCGCAAGCTGAAAAGGAAAAGGGAGCAACATAACATAGGTACGGAATCAGTGTTCATGTTCAGTAGTCACCGTGTATACTTTTGGGATAGGCACTACTGTTACAAAATAATAAAACTCGATGGCCTTGCAATGGCTGCCATAAACAAAAGCAAGGCACATTGAGACTGCAAGGATAAATAAAAAGAATTCATTCATAGAACTGCGCATTGAATTAAAGTTGGTAACGAAAACAGTTTTTGTGTATTTTACCATTTTTTGAAAAATCCGAGCTTTTACAAACAATAACATCGTATCTCGCAAGAACCAAAAACATTCTTTATGTAATAGCAATGATTTTTCAATGAAATAAAATGCATTGGAAAGAACGTGATGTGAGCCCATAGGTTTGCTTTACTGTGATATAAAAATTGAAGGAAAGACACGCGACAAATAAGGTTTCCTTTTCCCAAGAGCAGAAATGTCTCATTGTAATGCCCGAAGAGGAAAAGTGCGTATCCGATTTCCAATATTTGATCCCAAAAGGTCCATTCTCAAGTAGTCATTGTGTGTTTGTGTGAGTGTGTGACCTCGCAAATGGTCGGTCCATCTCCATTCATTCAATGTGAACACAATGGGCAATGTGTGACTTGATGCTCGGCCTTTTACTCAATATTTGTAATAAGGGTGTGTGTTTTTGTTGCTCCTGCTGATGCGGATGATGTCGTCGTCATATAAATAACGTCTTTTTTTTCTTTTCCTTTCTTCTTCTTTCTTATCCATTGCTTTTAGTATTGAGTGTTTGGATTTATTTGGGCTCACACCACAAACGAATTTTATTCATTCCTCACGCAGCAGTTTGTACAAAGTCTTATTTATATAAAAGTGTAAGGAATGGAAAGGAAGTTAGTTCTCGTGTCCTGCATGAAGAAGAGATCCGTCTCCGTCTTCTTACTCCTTTCTCGAGATGGTCTGTGTATGTGCGTGTGTGTGTTGTGTTGTGTCTGACTTTGACTGTCCTGACTGAGTTGAGAGAGTCTTCAAATTCTGTATGGGATTCGGATTACATTCCTCTCAAAAAAGGAGGTGAAGCAATATAATTCATAGGAAAGTGAAACCGAGACTACGTGGCTCAAATGCCAAGTGGTTAGCATTCACTATGACACGCTTTTCCTCTACCTTTCCTTTACATCCATTTCGATCCCACCGCTATGAAATGTTATATCAGAAATAACAAAAATGTCTCAATTCTCATAGTATATTATGTATAAATGTGTAAGAATACCAACAGTAAGTTGGTTCTTTTTTGTCTTTTACGTAATACATTTTTGTACTCCATTCCAACGACAATGCCCAGGAATACCAAATTAAAGCAACTAGAAATCTTATAATACTCTACTTTATAATTAGGTCGCGAACAAATACAAAAACAACTTCTAACTTGATTGTATTTTTAAATCTTGGATGAGCAGAAGTTTTATTAGTGGGAAATAATAATAATTAGCAATTGAAAATTTGTTCTCGGACATGCATAAAAACTTTGAACAAACTTTTTTTCAAGTTTTGGCAATGGTTGTAGGATTTCATTAGAAAGCACGAAGACGGGGAGTGATGAAGAAAGAAGCTCACCCGGCTCAACAAACATTTCATATTTTTTGGAATAACTTTGGAAGACCGACTGACTTTATCGTTTTCTCTTCTTTTGGTGTCAATGTGGGATTATTACGAACATGATGGAACTCACATGATATTGAACTCTCATGAATATTTTTTGGGGTGACATGTGCAAGAAAAGTCTCACACGTACTACAAATCCGCCCACACGTTCAACTACTCGAATATGCAAACACGGTCAAAGTTCTTACGTATGAAAATCATTGAGAAAGAGAATTTTTTTCTTTTTGTGTGTGTGCTTCTGGTTGATATTGAGAAATTCATCAGAGAAAAAAGATTCCTGCTGAGATGGAGATTAGGACGCGGGTGCGACAAAGTCAAGTGGACTTGCAACTTGCAAGGATGGAAAGACGTCGCAGAACAAACTCCGGTTTTCGTGTGCACCCGGTAAATCCAATGCGGTGTTGTTAAAACGGCAATAGGAATATAAAATGCCATAAAAGACTACAAAAGAGAGGGGAAACGATAGAAAAATCATCATCTAAGGTTCATGCCGAGCGTACATTTTGTCCGACCTCCTACGAAGAGGAACTCTGAGAGTGAAAATTTCTTATTTTACTTCACGACTGCCAGGAAAAGTGGTGAAAACTGCATTATAGAAAACTGAATAGAGAGCGGACTCCATACGAAGAAAGCAAAATGTGACGTAACACACCGTAGCTTAGTGGTGGTGTGGTGGTGCATTATTGGACACGAATTTTGTACGGGTGCATGTTTCACACTGAAGAATACAAGTTGCTCAGGTTTGTGAGGACAAATAACCGCAAAAAGAACAAGTACACGCACCACGAGAAAGAAAAGTGTAACAGGAACACGAAAACAGGGAACTTTCCTGGGAACTATAAGAAATTGCGACAAGGGTTGCGCTGTTTTTCGGGGTTGTAAGAAGCCATTTCGAGTTCAAACTATGATATATTTATAAAAGCAAATGTGTTATAAGCTCTTTTGGTTCTGTTTCCTCTTTCGGTGAAGTTTTAAAAGAATAGTAAAAGTAAAAGGCAAGTAGTAGTACGAGAATACCAAAAATATTCTTTGGTGCAAGGGACGACGACGGGAAAGTAAAGGAGAACGTAACACGACATGGTTGGGTTTAATCTGGGAGAAATCACCATATTTCATTCTGTTTCTCCGAGTCTCACCCCTTTTTTCCTCTGGAAAATGCATTGTGGTGTATTGTATGTATTACCAGCAACTTTTTCCAATCTAGTCAAGTCCCGCCAAAAAGGTTTGTGGAGAAATTGCACAACTAAACTTGCCCGTAAAATCATGATGTAATGCTTTGGCATCAAATCTGTTGTTTCCCTTTTTATCTCATCTGGTCTACAGAGTGTGAAAACTAAACCTGTAACGACAAAATTCTCGTATGTTTTGGTAATGGACATTATGAGACGTTATTTTCTTCCATTTATTTTCCATTCAGACAGTGCATTTGATGTTTTCTTTCCGTACACTGGTTTCGGTGTAGTTTCACCTTTTTGCATGCTGCAAATTACCAAGATTACGTAGTAGCGGGTATGAGAAGGTGGGAAGAAAAGGAGAGCAGGAGCACATGCATGCATTTGCATGGTTTGTAGAACGATTTCCTGAGTCAAGTAGCCCCAATTGTAAATGGCCTTTTGTCTAATTCCCAAGGCGAGAGAGGGAATTGACTCAACTGAAAAAGCAAATGAGTCTCAGCCATAAAAAAGGCACAAGTCACCCGAGTTTCCTTCACCACACGCTCCACGTTTCCCCGGGACTATTTCTGTGGAAAAACGCGATCAGAAAACCCTAACCTGTTTATTGAAAACGGAAATTTGACCAAGAGAGGTTTGACCACAGCTGGAGAGAGAAAGAAAGAAATAAAAATGCGTACGCCCATAAGAAAACCACAATATTATGAATTTATATCCACGCTTTTGTGTACAAATACGTACATTTTCATATTTAGTAGTTATGTAACTTATTTTTTTGGATTTCGTGTGCAAAATAACACTACTTGAATAATGTAGCGTTACGTAACAGAGAACGTGTGCTTATCTGCGTGCGTCTTTTGTTAAGACTATTACTACCCTTGTTGATTACTCTGAGCAGCAGCACAGGTTATGTCATATGTAATTGACACAGGAGAGCTAAATCCTATTTTTTTACAAATAATACCTGTTCTGGAATCGTTTTACACACACAAGATATGTACGCGGTTTTTCTCTGATGCCTATTAGCATGTAATGGAAGGATTAGCAGGAGAGCGTGACTTGAAAATGTGCAGATAAAGATAAGGCAGGAAACGCCGCACAAAGACCCACTTCCGCCTTTCTCCTTTTGTACGTGCAACCAAACACAACCACCAAAGCAATTCCTATAAGCAAAAAAAATTATCCGAAAAACCAGTTCAGAGAAATTCCAGCAGCATCGTGTTCCTATATAAATATTATAGTCTGAATGTCCTTATCACCAAAACGGCAATGCTCAATGAACTTTAACATCAGAGAGAAAGAGAAACAAGAACAAAAGCAAGCAGGCGAGCGGAGAACAAACAGCGAGCCTTTACCTTTTACCATTTTACACGATTAGCTCACTTATTATTTGGCATACCGCTGTGTTTTACGTTGCATTGCATGTTTCGGTTATTAGTATCACAACCGATGACCATTTTCCCCTTTAGTGAGTCGAGAAACCGAACTATAAAAAGGGACTTTGAAACCGCTGTGGTAACACAATCCTCAAATACACAGGAGAGTCAGTCACCACACACCCTGGATTAAGTAGGAGTTGATTATGACCCCATGTCTGTACCTGCCCGCGTTATGGCTGATTATTATGTATTATTTTATGTGACATGACTATGACATGGCACACAAGTACAAAACAGGCAGAGGGGAAGTCAAAACTCAACTTCAACTGCTAATACGATCTGCGTTTTTCATGTCGTTTTGTACCTGCTATCCTTCGTGCTTTTGTGTATGCTCCTTGTCTGAAAATGTCGTAAAAAGTCTCCAAAATGGAATGAACTGGTCCACCACCTAATAAACGCTGTTTTTTGATCATTTGAACTTTCTGAACCCTTCTCGCATGTACTAAACCTTTGTCTGCAGCCAAAGCAATATAAAGTACAAACGCAATAGGAGACGTTTTGTGTACCATCGGGCTCAAAAAGCATTTTATTTCGTAGCCCTTCAAGGGCTTGAACTGTTGAACTACACACACGGGTGATTCATTCATCCAAACCTGATGCAATGTGCTTTAGCTAGCATTTCAAACATCTCTTTCTCTCTTTCCCAGTTCCAGACAATTGAAACTCGTTCATTCAGACGTGCCTGAAATGTTGAGTTGATGAGACATGGCATTCGTCGATGCGACACAACAGGAAGATGGAATACTTTTACATTTTGTGCCCTTCACTCAGTCAGTCCTGTGGGATGGGCTAATTACCACAACAACTCTATTGAAAACCGAGAGCAACCTTAATGGCGATTCTCCATATGTCACCGCTGAAAATGACTGACCGACCACGACAAGGCAGTGGCATCCTACGACAATGGACATTGACCACTCACCGTATAGTCAAACTAGCCAAAAATGTCATCACCGAAGCGCTTCTCCATTAATAGTTACATTATAAACGATTTCTCTCTATCATCAAGGTTTGTGTAAAAGGCCACCCTTCTGCTGATGCTAATGAAGCAATTTTGTAAGATGGAATCGGAGGGTCACAGAAATTGGCCTGGAGGCATGGCACAATCGCACAATCCATTCATTTTGAACTCGACACTCAAAGCACACTCCAAACGCGTGTGTTGTTTGTTCATATAAAGAAAGTGTACTAAGAATATAGAACCTTTTTCTGCCTATACGTCTGTGTGTACGCAATGAAAATGTCAATACGAAGTGAGGAGATGTGTCACGTTCTTGATATCCCTTGGCTCGACTGCCTGACTGTCTCTCATATCATCCAAAGGCTCAGGTTCTGTGTATTGGGGAAATGGGCGACACATCTGTGCCATGGCATGGCACAAGGCGTGAAACTGTGTTCCAGTGTTCCGCTCTGGAACAGCTGGACTGAACTCATGTTTACTCACGGCACAAAAACACATACTCTGAATGAGGCAATACCATCACCATCCGTCATTTTACCTGGATAGCCTCTGGAAACCTGGAGAAGACATATGACCCTCATACCATAACCCAACTTGTCTTTTTCTGAAGGAACTACGCAATGTAATAATATAGTAGTTTATTTTCTGCCACGTCTTATATTCAAGTAGGTTACTTCATAATAAATGTAATCTACACTCACCGCCGCCACTGCGCTTTAGGGTTTTCATTTTCTTCTTACAGTTTTCCTACTGCGAGAAAAGTATACATAGACGTACGTTGCGTAACTATAAATATGATATTTAATTAAATTGATGGATTTTGGTAGCAGCATCCTTTTCACAGTCGCGACATTTGCTATGAAAGATTACGTGGGCTTCTATATTACACAAGAAATTACAGTGATACCATGATAAATAAAATTGTACTGCGCAGTTACAAAATTGCCTTCGAATTCCTGGAAACGCTGGAAATTCGTGTCCACTTGTCGGTGTCATCCATCAAAGACAGTATGCAATCAAACAGGACACTCGTTCTGGAGAGTAATATCAAAAAATTGATTTCAAAGCTCCAGAAACCACTAGGATTCCATTAGCTAACGAAAAGATCAACATATTATATAAAATATAACTCTAATAAATATAAATTAAAAATTCCAAATAGGATTTGTCTGTAAATGGCCAAAAATGAAACTAACAGTCTGACTGAGTTTGAGTTCCAAAGACTATCAAAATCTTGTGAAAGCCCAGAATGATGAACGATGAGATTATTATGAACTACAAGAAATAATTATGACTGAGAAAAGGAAATTGTGCTAAGAGTAGTGCAACTGGAAAAATAAACCATGTAATCCCATAAAAAGGTGGTTTTTGATGTGAAAGTACATACTACATTATTATTGCGTCATAGTCTTATATAGTGGAAGAAAAAGGGTCTTGGCGTTTTTTAACGTAATGCTTCACTTTATCCTTTGGGTGGTTATGAGCTCACTCACGTTACGACCAGAAGAACGGGAGAGAAGAAAGAAGTAAGGAAGACACACAGAAGCGTTTCACAATTGATTTGTGGCCCTTGTGAGTAGATTGAGTTGAGCTCTCCAGCTTAAATGCGCTTTCCCCAAGAATAAATTTTGTTTAGGGCTTCAAAGGTAGTGTCTTATGGCAAAGTGAGGCCAACGTTATCACGGGTTCTTACAACTTTCACCATAATGCAAAATTGATGTTAAGTGTGTTGGGTCTGAGCATGTTAGAACCCGATCTCATAATTTTGTGTATATTAAACAAATGCAGGAATTTAAAAATCGCAAAGTTAACGCAATTTCGTGTATGGGACATGGCACGATAAAAAAGAATGTAGGAGAAACAGAAGAATTGAATTTTGTGATCAAAAATCGAAAAATCGGCTCGTTTCAAGAAGGGTTGTTTGAATTTTGGGGTTGTACTTTGTGTATAAGCCGTAATTTAAGATTTTAATATCGTATTTTCGGCATGTAATAGGATTTGACACTTGGCTGCAGATTTCGGGAAATGGAAATTTCCTCTGTTGATAACAAGCGACAACGATGGGTGACTTTTCACTTTTCTCCCCTTTTGATTGACCAGATGACGATGTTTCATGTCCTTCATGTCCAATGTTCCCATACACCGTCACTTTGACTTTATATTAATATTTTAAGCGTTGGAAACTTGGAGATTGAATTATTGAAAGGGCTTAGTTTGCTTATTTAAAACGGAATTAGTTGTTTTTGAGTGTGAAAATTGTGAAGGTTCAAAGAGAGAAAGTGGTCAGAAAAGAGAGGAGTATCATCGTGTAAACCGTAGAGACACAAGGTGAATTTATATGTATTTCGGGTTTCGAGACTTTTGGAAGTAGAAATTTTACTACGCGACGAGAAGCCATGAAAAGCCACGACATTTCCAGCTGAGTGTGTACCGAATTAGGAATGGAGTGGCACCCGCCTGACAATTCAAAAGCGAGGTTTAAAGGATTCTTCGTTTTGTGTTATATAAAGTGCTTTTCTCATTGAGACCACATTGTATTTTCAGGCGTACAGGATTTCGGACTGGAGGCTGGTGCTGCTGAAACGTCTCTGGACCTCTGGACCAACCCAGGAGAAATTGCGGTGTGTGACTTGCGAAGCAACTTGTGCTAGAGACTGCAATAAATGCAAAATCCTTTAGGCTGAAGCTGAAACTTGCTTGACTTTTTGGCCGTTGTGGCACAATCCTGCAGGGTTTCCCAGTTTATTCGGATTTCGGTTTTGGTTTTCGGTTTTTCAACGGTTGACCAGTTCCAGTTGTATAGTGATAGTGACTGAACTGGAGTCAATATTAATTTCCACTTGAGCACTTTTCATTTTCCTCACAGTCTGCACTTTCCCAGCAGCGTGCCCAACGGCGGTTCAAACTATAAAAACCATTTCGAGGGCTGACGAACAAGATGGGCAAAATTCCCATTCCGTTTTTGCAAATAATTTGCTTTTTCTCTCCTCTGCATGTTGAGTGACTCATGACTCATGACCCAATAACATCACAGCGGGAAGGAAACGAATATCATCATATCACATTGCATGCAATCTCTCGTTTCAATTTTGAGACAGGTTGGTATGACCTTTCCTTTTATGAAATCTGAACAAAAATGCTTCCAGTATTAAATCCGTATTCTACTAGTACAAATAACAATAAAAATCACGCAAAATCATGACCTCTAAGCGTCACGTCTAGCGTATAAAGGTATTATTATTAAAAACCGAATTCTTTTGGGCCCATTCCTCAAATTCCTCCCGAGCCAAACAGACTGTTTCGACACAGCCACGATCAACTGACCGGAATAATTTTATTTCGAGTCAACTGACACGAACTATTAATACTAAACGTAATACGTACGAACAAGCTTGGTCAGGTGAATGTCGAAATATACTCCATAATGCCACCACAAGCGGGTGTATGTAATTATATGGTTTCGTGTTTTTGGGAGTCTTTTCTTCGTCTCTCTCCCGTGTCACTATTTTAGCATGTCACCTTGTCACTTTCAAAGACTTTGAATTCATGATGACATTTAATCACATGGTTTTATTGTTACCGACTTAAAAAATGTAGAGTATTATAGCACGCATTCACCACCCGTCATTTATCCACACACATTATGCCGTGTTTTGTCAGTTTTTTTATTTACGGGTTTTTTAAGGATTTTTTTTTTACTGTAGGTACATAAACAGGATCTGTGGAGTGTAAAGAACCATCGTGAACGTTAGGTTAGGGATTAGGGACGTATGAAATGAAATGATTCTGGTTGGAACTGGAACGTTGGAGGAAACCTTATTATTACGACTTTCCAGTATTTTAAGTTCAGTACTTCTGGGGAGCTTCTTGTATGATATTTTCCATTGTGCAAGTTACTGATCATTTTGTGGGTAGTTTGCGTGTGTTGCCTATTGGGCCACCTTGTATGTGTACAAAACGGACGTCAATAATCAATAAGAAAAGCGGAGAGTGCATCCCCAAACATGATTCTCACCGCACAGTACACACAATCGTATGTTTGATGGTGTAATTTGGAAGCGTCCAATAAGTAATTACAGTTATTGTGCGACTTATCAACCACACAGCAGCGGTTTGGGCAAAACGACCGGGTACGCAAGTGTACGCACCCAAAATAGCATTAATGGACAATATGACAATGGCCGCGTGTGGACACTAGCCAACATGAAAGAGTTAACGACCAATACTTTGAGCACATTCAGGCAATTTTGAGTATGACAACATGACGTAGTGTACACCAATGCCAATTTTCGTATGCGACAGACAAAACTACATATACGCATACGAACTTGATTTCACGCAAGTTTCTTTTCCTACTATATAACTGGTTATAATAAATTAAGTAGTGTATTTTATTCAACACCATCGCTGAATTGTCAGTTGACAGTTTTGGCAATATTTTGTCGACTTTAGGAAACTCTGCCGGTTCAAAGTATTAGGACAATTCAGATTCTGAAGCTAAAGTTTGTAGATTTTGAACAGAGCACACACGGTTTCTTTCTCAGCTGGACACAGTGACTCTGCTCTATTCCTATCATCTCTCTTATCTCCCTTAATTAGGGACAGTGAACCATACCTAATCCAGCGGTGCGGTGGAGCAGAGACTTTGTATCAATGAAGTTTAAGGGCCAATGCCAAGCCCATACGTTACAACTGTTACTCCTTCGTATTACTATTACTATAATGATTTCCAACTTGTTCTTTTATGAGTCACGGTTTCGAGTCGAGGACCAGGTGCGTCCGCTGACGCCGCCGCCCGGTGCTGCGGTGTTCCGGGCTCTCAGCACTCGGTACCTTCAATCATCACTAAAAATCATCATATTCCAGCCCCTAGAAATAAAATTTATGATCTTTCCTATCAATAATTGCAGAGTCGTGTGTGTCAAATTACAATTTACAATATTTTATGTTTCCCAAAATTCAGCTAACGTGTATATAAATTCTATTACGTAAGAAGCATTACACCAACGACGAACTGTCTGAAGCAGATGGTTAGAAGTGAACTCTTTTTACTCTTTACGAGTTTATCGTGCGTAACCACCTAAAATGACGTCATGGTATTAAGATAATCATCTGAACTCTGTAATTCATAAGTTTACCAAAATACATTCTAGTCATTCTTATTTTGCAACTGCAAATGAACGTGTGATCGTACACAACTTTCACAAAGAATGTATGGGAACAAAAGTACTTGATCTAAAATTGATGCATGTAATAATACGCACATTCATGAAGACTGACGAGAAAGGATTGCTAATAATCTTCTCTCCCCTCTTAATTCCCTTGTGCTCAATTCGATATAGCGACAAACGACAAAAAGGGTCTTTCCAAAACGACATTTTCCCGGGTATTGAACTTGCACTTTACATTCCGTTGGAAACGACTTTTAAAACTAAAAAATCCCTTTTAAACTTAACGAAACGAAACGGCCGCTGCACCCCATTCCTGTACTTCTGGCATGTAATTTACCAACCCTTTCAGCAATTTCTATTCGAAATGTTCGTGATGTTTATTAAAAACGAGCGACATTTAATACACAAATTAAGAACCTCAAAACTTACAAAACCTTGTGAAAACGAACTTTTACTTTGTGTGGTAATATAATGAAACGTACGTGTGTTATAAATTATAATACACAAAGTTGTTGGTATGCTTCCGTCCTGTCCTGTGGTATGACTTTTCTTGTGCCTTCAGTAGCTTTCTCGGATAAAGTATGATATCGTTTTGTGTTCACGTCAACGCGTAGCACAAAATAGGGATTTTGTGTGAGTGAAACATTTATTATAACAAGGGAAAAGTTAAGTGAATAGATAGGCGCAAGATAGAACCGGGCATTTTGGAAGAGAAAAGAGCAAGTTTGACAGAAAAGAGGCAAATCGATGACTAAACGTCGGGTGAGATGTGTAGTCAATGTACCGTGAAGAAGGGTGAGTAGAGATGGATCCATAAATATCTATTGATCAGCAGGGGGTAAGGCAAAAAATGCAGAGGAGCTTTGAGCAATAATTATTATTATCATTCTCTGTCTACCGTATATGTTCAGTTTGGATTTCGATGTTATAATACAATACCCGAATTGTGTGGTTTTATGTAGAATGAAAGAGACAAAAGTCAGACAAATTCATGTTCTAACATTGTTTGCAGCCGGAATGAAAATTTGTTTTGAGCGGAAAAGACCGATGGTCCTAGCAAAATCTGAATCTCATCGTCTTTGTCAAAATGTCCATGTCAATGACAATTATTGACAATGATGTCTTCGTATCCGTAGGGGTGACATTTGGAAAACGAAACGTATAGAAATGCAGAGTCAGCTAGACACTTTCATAAATACTCTTGTTAAATATCTTGTATGACATTGAGTCACATTTATACGTCACGTTTTGTCCCGCATGGTTCTTTGCCCCTCAGGATTGTCCAGATGAGTTTAGATCTTTCTACGTACTCCGTATATAGACACAGAGTGCGTGACACAAAGTAGAGCCAGTCTAGTCGCCATTTGGTGAAGCATTCATGCCCATTTCATTTCCAACTTAATTTCATTATTAGAGTTGACTGACTGAGTGAGGAGGGGAAAAATGCTGTAGTGAAAAGTAAAAAGGCACTGTGCATTTTGAGGAAGGACTCTCCTATTCTCCTATCCTCCATTACACTTTTTCTCTCCGCAGCAAGTTCCAGGTTGTAGCAGGTCCAAATGCACCCGGGAGAAGAGAGAGATTTTTTAAGTTGGGTAAATGAGGTAGATTGCCATGTGAGGGCAGTTACAGAGGAAATCAGCGTTACACACTTCCTGTTTCAAAGCATTTGATTTTCTAAATGGAACACGGGAGCGAAAGCAGTACAAACGGAATTTTTTATACAGTAAAAGTATAGCTTTTTACGAGTTCCGAGCAGAATTATGAAGTTATAAAATATTATAAAATAACTTAATAAAAATGAGTTGTAAAAAATCATCCCTTATTAGGATAAAATGTCATGGTATAGAAGCTAGTATTAGAAGACGGTTTTTGCCGTTGTCGACATTGTGAGGCATAGTTTTTGAACGATGCGGGAAAATGTCGTTCTTGTCGTGTGGTCCATATAATGAAGGAATAGGAACACAAACCAAATCAGTAGCAGAGATTCTCGAGCAGGTCGTTCACATAAGTGCTCATAGTGTCTCCGCAGAGACTCATTCAACAAGGCACTTGAGAGGTCTAAATGAGTTGGTTTGCTATACGAAACCGGAACGCGATGGTGATGAGAATAAACGGAACCTTTAACTCTCGTATGCTTTTGCAGTAATAGCAATGTCGCTAAAGTAGTTTTTACCCGCCCGGGAGAACGGCGACGGGAGCGGACGATGGGACACACGCAAGGAATACAAGACATTCAGCTGAAAACCGCAGAGGAGGAACGTGGAAGAGCATTTAGACATCATTATTATTATCCTCATCATGATGTGTGTGGCACACAGCTTCGAACTGAGTGACTCCGCAGGGCTGAATTGTAGCGGAGGAAATGAAAATAATCATCATAATGAGCACAAGTGATGAGAGATTTTGAAGGCAAAAGAGCTGAGTTGAATAAGAGTGAAACACACGCTGTGAGATACTTTCCGTCGTCATCAACTCGACAGAGTGCCAAAAAAGACACGTTGTTGGATTTGGATAGAATATTATTATTAAATGCGACAAATTTTGATGGAGACAGACTCACACTCACGCGTTCTCAGAGTAGCATAGTTTCACGTTGACACAGGACACATATCCCAATATTCATATGTCTAGTCTGTACGTGGGTCCTATATTAGAATCACAACCATCCCATTCCTAGATGAGAAAAGTACTAGTAATAATTCGTTTTGTAAGCATCAGCATTGCATGCGTTCATCGCGTGATGATGATCATCTTCAGATTAATAACTTTTCTCTCAGTCTTTCATCATGTCGGCGTTCCTCTCATTGGGATAAAATGTAGTGGAAGTTATGCAGCGAAACGTTTCCGACTGTGACTGACTGGAAGGATTTTGAACATTTTGCCTATGAAATTGTGCCACGTCGTCAGTCGTCGTCACCTCTACAGCACCCAGGCCTTCATGTCGAGAGTGCACAATTTGACAAAATTAATTATTTATCATCTAGTCAGAGATGATGATTATGATTATTTGCTGTCGCAGATGAGAGAACGTTCGTTTATCGTGGTCATGGACGAGCTTTGGGCCTTCAGTCATTGAAAGGCTAGAGTCAAAAGTGAGAGCGACGAAATGGTCACATCGGGCACGTCTTCTATGTCATCCAAAGACCAATCGTAAAAGGAGGCAGCAGCACCACTTGCCCTACATCCAATTTCACCATCATCCGAAGCACCAACGTTTCACGGAGAATTTAGCCCGAAGGAAAACACTATAGATGAAGAACACCCTTCTTCTTCTCCTTCTTCGTACTAGTTGTCGTCAGTCGCAATAGCAAATTCACTTCGGCACGTACAAACTACTACACTTACACATAGCCTCCGAATTCCAAGTGCGGTGGTGTGGCGGGTTAGCAAGGACTTTGCCACACAGTTGGACGTGATCTAAAATGTCATCAAGGGCTTGGGCGAAAACTGATAGGGAATGCGATATGAGCCAAAGCCAACGTCAAACTAGGCATAAAGTGTGTGTGTGTTCAAGCGTGAGTTTCCTACTGTCTCATTTCTAGTATAAAATGCATTTTACGATAGAAAGATATTTCTCGGTCGGTGTCGTTCTCGGTTGTCCGTGTTCCTTGGCCATGGCCAACCCAAACGCTACAGCTTGAAATTGCTGGAACTGCTATGAACCATTGGTAAACGATATGACATCAATCGATATTATCATTGCACAAGGAACGAAAACGATAGTGTGTGGACAAATGGCTCCGACTAATTCTGCAAATTAATGCACGCGGTGACCGCTACAACGCAACGAAGCAAACGACTTTCGGTGCATAATTGACCATTTCGAGGCAGTGGCTGCGGGTGGTGAAAGCATCGTAAAAATTGTTCGTTTTGAAACTATGGAGGGTCCAAGTTTTCAACTATCCACTCAGTGCGAAGCATGGATAGTTACAAAGATAAAATTTTGTGTGCAATTCTTTCTTATAGTACAAACACATGAATAGTTGTCCCCTTTTCAGGAGTGAATATGTCCAAAACTACGAATTTAAGCATAAATTCAAGCTCAAAATGACAGCTGAGCTACAATAGTACAACTTGTGACGCAGCACTGTCAATTCGGAACACTTCCTTGTTGTAAAGTACAAAAAACAGTAAAGAAGCAAACAAGTTGTTTTCTTGTAGAAAATGCTCTCAGTGGACAAAATGCCAAACGGGATGTTAAAAGTGTTTCCGAAAAATTCGTAGCAGGGGTATTTTTTACGATGATCTGTCCATGACAAGTGGACTTGGAAAGAAGGACGTTCTTGACCATAGAACGCATGGACAAATGACAAAGACAGGGCAAGTGGGAAAAGAAAGAAAGACAGACATGAGACAGACGGAAAATGAAATTGTTCGCTCATATATAGACATGAAAAGAGAGGAACAGGACGTTATATAAGAAATGTCTGGGAAAGATGACAAGTATAGTACTGATGCGCTCAGTTTTTGGAGTAATTGGAATGAAACTATGTGAAATTGAAAGGATATATTATATGGATCGAATTCGTGTAGAGACATGCTTTGCGGTTTCAAGTCGGAACTTGCAACTCAACTTCCCAACTTTGTCACGTTCAACTGTTCCATCAGTTTGTCTATAACGCGCGGTTATGTGGTCGAGAGAAAGTGTCTTCTGAATGATGTGTCAATGCCCGAAAAAATATACTCAATTTCAAACCACCAAAGTACGTCTGTCACACTTTTCGTGGTATACTTCTCTGTCTTCCGCTGCCGGTGCTTTGGAACAAAGTCGTAAGTCTTTACGTCGTAGGAAAGTCAATGGAATCACAAGAATCGGACACACAACTGTGAATTTCGGACCGTATAAGGAAAAAAGAACGCTTAAACTCGTAAAAAACAGTGAGAACATCACGGAACGGAGACCTCTTGCTCTTAAAGAAGGAGGGAAAAGTGAGACTTAGTGAAGACGACCCAAAACGACTCGCGGGACGAAAAACCCGGGGTGACTAGTTCTGTACGTACGTCCTTCCCATGCATAAATCATTCGTCCACGGCCATGGTGCGGTGGCTTTATTTCTTATTGTGCCAGGTCATAAATAAAAATCTCATTTTGGTGTCTTGTACGGGGCGCTTGTGGCAAATTTTTACGGCATTGGAGAGTAGGGCTTTTTATGAAGGCGTCTTCACACACACAATCTCTCTCTCTCTTCTCACACCACACATATACGACCAATTTCCACGCAAAGCACACAGCTGACAGTTGGCAGTCTTATTAAATTCAATAGCCTCCTTTTGCTTCCCTCCCATGAAAAGAGTCTGTCCTCCCGTGTCGATGAAGTAATGAGGACTTTGATTCTTCAAAATCACCAATAGGCTCTCTTTTCTCCAGCCAAAGGGGGATGGAATGAATGAACACATCCGCAGATTGATTCAATCCCAATGCGGGTATAATCACAATCATCCAATCCGATATTATACGAATATATGACGCTCAATGTTCGGATTTCTTTCATCTTATCACCTTCTCAAAAGACTTTCCTCCCTGCTGTGTTCATTTAATTCCAGCACACAACTACTAATTCCATCACTTTCATGACATACACACAAAGATGAAAGATCATTTTCCTCATGTTCCTATCTTATCTCTCTCATTTTTTTCAGGTTGATATGAATTTCTGTTTTCAAAATTCCTATATTTCTACACAGTAACTTACTATATTAATAATGTATAGTCCTACATAACAACTGCATGCACGTGTCTTGAAATTGCAGTGTACTTCGATTATGGCATGTGTAAGTTGGGCTTTTCTAGGTGCTTCGGTAGTCATAAGTCATAATTATTATGAGATCGCAGAATGTACAGTATACGAAATCGAGTTAACTTTTTAAATTAATTTTTACACAAAATATGAGAACTGATAATTTAATTATCGCATTCAAAACTATGCATTTAACCTAGACGATGTAAGAAAGACAAAATTACAGGCTTGGAACGGAGTAGGGACACAGAGCCAAGGCAAGGATGAATTGAATGTATACTAAGGACGATTAAAATTGAATGTTTTTGTGGGAAAGTCGCTGAGACACTCCATAAGTAATTGCGGCAGGAGAGACGAGAGTGAGACTTATTGTGAGAGACGGAAGAGAATTACTTTCAGCTTCTTCTTCAGAGGTACTTAAGCTTGACTTTGTGTGTGCATGTGAAATATATAATGTAAGTTTGTCCAAAATGTTGGAAGTAGTATTACTATGTCGAGTAGTTTTGGGAGCTGCACCACACAGTACCAAAAGACAAATGGGTGGGTCAACAGCTTTCTCTCATTAATGCTTTCACTTCCCACTCTTTCTTCTCGAAAGTGGAACAAGATACAAGGTTCCATTCTACCATCGCAATGTTCCAGCATTAAGACCGAGAGCAAGACTTTTGGGTTTAACTGCTTTCTCCTGTTCTACCCGTTCCAACTCAGTGAAACTTGTACTACTATGATATAAAAGGGGAAAACCCCATGAATTCAAAAAGGTGAGTTGTTCTTGTTCAGTTCAGTTCATGTTCCTTTTGCTTTGCCTTGCTTCCTCGCTGGCGTCGCTGGTTTGTTCGTACTCTGTTATTCTTCCCACATTTTTTCATTGTAAGAAGAATGATGTCTTGAGCAACTGCATCTAAAGCAAAAGTGGACTAAACTATACGCAAGGAACTCAACGTCTTAAGGTTCAAAGTGATTCAAATTGCAATGCTTCCCGAAAGTGTTTTATTGAGAGCAATAATAATGAGTAACAATGATGCTCTGTGGCGGGATATTGTGTAAATAATAGTAAAGTACCCGGATTGCAACACCCTCAACGTAATACTTTTTACGTTTAGGCGACGGCGGCCGCCGCCACCAAATACCACGCAAGTGCAAGTGACTATTAGAGAAAGCGAGGGAAAGGGAGAGTTTAAGGCTTGCGGGTTAAATTTATGGTTTTGGAGGGAGCTAAGAAGCACTTATTAGAGACGGTTCTTCTATGAGTCATTGGAATGATGGCTTGCTTTGCTTCCTGTAGTAGGCAGATGGAGGCAAAAAGAGGGACACAAGACATCAGCAGCATGGAAAGATGTACGTAGAGGTCGAGGAAGGCAGAAAAGATCTCATAACCATTCCGAAAAGGGAAAGAAAGACTATAGACAGCGCTATATTACGCAAAAAGGAATTTATTACGACTGACTCCCAACTCTTAACTCTCATGGTGGACCGTTTATCTAGTCTTTCTCCGTTATAACTTCTCTTTTCCTCCTTCGAATCGCATCCCTTTTTGCATCTTTGTACGTAGCGTATACTTTTAGTGAAAACATGTCTGGCATTTAACTTACTGCAGAGACACATCCCTTCAGCTAATATTTCCCCATCATTTCGTTTGTATTGGATTTATTGTAATGGACGTTTCTTTCCTTCAAAACTTTCTTTGACTGAAAGTGCCAACGCTTTTGCCAACGCCTCTTTTACTTTTAGGGTTCGCTACTGTTACTTGGTACTGCAATGTTGTAATGCTTTTATTCTTTGTTTACACTTGCGTTCGTTTCCCGGTTGAGATCTTAGTTTTAGTTACATATTACATATATTACATATTCTTATGAACACTTTTCTCCGAAAAAATGTGTAAAAAAGGGGTTTGTTGAATGTGAAACCAACAGTTTAGAAATGCAAAAGACCGAAGAGACGGATCATCATCCCATATATCTGACCAAAGGCATAGAGAAGCTATGAGGGCAAGAAGAAGTAAACTGACTTGACGTGGTTCTTGGAATTCGGTATGGTTATAAGGGGTTCCTTGGCGAGATGTGATATCAATTTATTAGGGAGATAGTTTTCTTTTCCCGGGTGGTAGTGACAGGTTTGTCGAAGGGGAGACGACACGAAAAGGAAAGCAATGTGATGGCGTGAATGGATGGAGAGATGCTCATGGGACGGTGAAAGCGGCGGGTCCGCTAGACCCATCATCATCTCAGCATCCATCATTCCATCGGGCGGTGCGGTACGGGTTCGGGACAGACACCCCAACCCTAACGTGTCAATGCCATCACATGGTCATTACATCGCATTTTCAGTCCGTGACTATAAGATTTTGTGGCAATTGGCAAATAGTGCTAACACAACTGCATGATGTGGGTGCTTATATGCCGAGATATAACCTCGTGACGTCGTGACTGTGAGTGAGTGGTTGTGGCATGGCTGTATTTATATCTTTTTGTCTCACACTCAAACGAAAGATGATGCTTCCACTAATCACTCACTTGTGTGCAACAACACTCTGTCGAGATGGATTTTCGTCCAACGATCATTTTCTCATCAGATCATCAGCAGCACTCGCTTTCTTTGTCATTATCTCCTCCTTTGCCCTTAATGATTCTGCCCTCGACTGCCCCATGCAGAAGCACAAAAGCAAAAAGATCCGCATCCAAGTGTGCTCCGGCTCCCCGTCGATGTCTCATATCTTCTTTCCTACTCTGGAGAGCGTGTAAGATGATAAGTGCAGTCTACCAAGGGGACAAGTGCCAAAGCACAACAGGAGGATGAATGCTTCCAATTTCTGCAGACGGGTATAGTATTTAAGCTCTTTTATATAAAGCCACATTTATTTAGAGAGATTATATAACATACAATATAAAAAATATACACAAAGATTTGAGACTGAGGTTCACCATGAAATGACTTGAGACTTGACCCCGCTTTGAAATGCCCACGTGAGACCAATACCAGTGTAAAATGTTAAGATTGTAGGTTTCTCCTGATGGATACATATGGCCGGAAGGCTATGGTAATAAAAAGGCCCTCACGTTCGTCAGTTTGACTGACAAATGCTCTTGTGCGTATTTATCGGTCTCACGAATTCTGCATATTGAAATATTGGGTAGTTTCGGGGTTTCTGAATAAAATAAGCACAGCTATGGGAATGTTTTAGATGTTAAGCAGAGCAAAAGTCCTATCGTTACTTATTTGTTACCTGGAGGTAAAAAATGTTATGTACAGCATAACATTAGGCTATTTTTTTCGTGTGCTGTTTCTTCTTTTAAAGATCGTCTCGTCGAGTTTAAAGACTACATATTTTTCATAGTAGAAGAGTGGAACCAAGCTTTCCCAAACCGCAACCCTTCAAGGTAAATATGTTTTTCAGGGATGGTTGTAAATTGTTTTGCTGATTCCAATTCAACAGCATGCTTACATCCCGCAGTCTTTTTTGGACCAAGGAATCATGAAAAATGTGCCCGACTGGGAAACAAGATATTTGTTGCCTTCTCCGTTGGTTGGAAGTCGGAAAATATTTTTGAAAAAAGCATCTTTCCAGTCCAGTTAAAGTAGTACATGTAATATGTATGTACTATATATTCCTGTAAGTGTACGAGTGTACGACTTTCTTTCGGGTCGTAACAGTTTTTACATAGTAAATATATTTTGGAACAAGTACGTTTATTGCTAAATTAAAATGTCAATTTAATGTATCAAGAAAACGGTGCATGTAAATTTACATTTGAGACACATGAGATATTTCTTTTAACCCTTCTCTCACACTTTGGAAGACAAGGGTTGTATTCCATTTCTTTTTCCAGTGTGTGGACTTCCCTTCCTTTCTGAAGCAATTTTCGCTGGAAAACAGCCTGATTTTGCATATTCCACTCACGTGCTCAAACAAGTCGTAGCGAATGTGTCAAGGATGGATTATTCTTAGAATTTGAAACGTCTTCTTCCTAGTTTTCAGC
Source organism: Harlomillsia oculata (assembly GCA_019776145.1). Classification (NCBI taxonomy): domain Eukaryota; kingdom Metazoa; phylum Arthropoda; class Collembola; order Entomobryomorpha; family Oncopoduridae; genus Harlomillsia; species Harlomillsia oculata. The sequence continues at coordinate 21,867 of JABASF010000836.1, forward strand.
CGAGAGGAAAGGAAAAGTGTTGTTAACCACGTCTTATTTTACCCATCATGGAAACGGAGCAAGTTTGAAGCTCAACAAACTTTGTACTGTGAATAAATCTTCAATTGCACCTTACAGAGTCTTTTATTTGCCAGCTTCTTCTTCTTTCTCCATTAGTTCGGGATCCCATTTACAACTTCAAAAAAAGCGTTTTAAAAGTCTAAAGCTGCTTCATTTTTGCAAGATCGCACCCACGTTTCGTATTTAGTGCCATAGTAAGAATTGTGTGGAGGCGAGATTAATAGATTCCGCAAATTCCTAATTGTGACTTTTTGTTAGTTTGCTTGCTTGCTTGCGCCTTCTCTTCACTTTAAATTGGTCATGCATGAGTGACGTAAAGCAACGATGAAGTTGAAGATGAAGACGATGGCAATAAAGTTTTGAAAGTAGGTCTTTCTCCGAATAGCAGTAGCGTCAAAGTCTGAGAGAGTAGACATGATTAGGCAAGCAATGACATTGATAGTGTATACCCGGGTGAGAAAGATTTTCCAAGATACTATGTACTACTTTACTTGGGCAAGTCACAGGGCACCCGGGTTTGAATAGCGTACTCACTTTCACTTCCGAAAGGAAGAACGGATACGAAGAACTCTTTTGATGAGAGGTATGGGAAAGGAAAGGTGTTTGTCAGCAGAAAAAAAACTTTGATTGTCGCCGTTCTCTTTCATCATAAACGTTTTCATTAGAATATAATGGATATTCAATGAAGAGACCTAAAAGACGTTTTCGAGAGGAAAAGACGCTTTTATCCTCACTTGCTCCTCTCTCACCGCACTGCGTAAGGGAACTATACTTTACGAACTATCACTAAAGAGAATGAGATAGGAAAAAGATCTTTGAGAATCTGACAGAAACTTCTTGATGCTGAAGTATAAAAAAGCTTTATGCACACTATTCCGATTGGGTTGTAAAAGACGAATCTTTTAAATACAATTCTCCTTCTTTCCTGTTTCCTTTCAAGAGCACCGGATTTTAAAGTAATTCATTGTCAATTGTCATAAATTCGAATTACAATTTGATCATTCTCAAGTTTTCCACCGACGAGAAGTGGGACAAGGCGACTTGATAATTGTGTATATTAAAAGGTTAAAACAAAGATAAAGACGTGACGTACACTAGACGTAGCCTTGCCTAAGCTTTAGCAGCTCACTTTCCTTTGCTTGTCGTCATATTGCAGACATATTGTAAAAATCTGTGACAAGTCAAGGATATGTTCATACAGAGATTGTTTTTTCTTTCCATCGATTTTGTGTCATGAAAGGTTTCCGTCTCTTCTTATAAGTTATAATTCATGTGTAAAGTGGGGAGAATGAGAAAGTGACAAAAAAGATCTTAACTCATTTAATATTTTATACATACATTTATTATTTGAAGCCGTAGTATCCCTTGTGTGATTCTGCATTACGTTTCTTACTGTATTCAAGAACAAGAAAAACCAATAAAGTCTTTTTGGCCCGATGTTGTTGATGATAAGTTCCTGTTCGTCATAGTCATAAGGCTCCCGACACGATGACAGGTTGTCAAAATGCAACATTTATCATAAATGTATTCTACGTATTTCGATGGGATATATAGTGAGAGATGTAGCAGAAAAATGTAAAATACGTGTGCAGGTGCAGACGTCGTAAGTGTTAACCCTTTCTTTCCATCATCTTCGTCATATCAATCCCTTCCATTTCAATCATTCCTTGCCAAGCCAATGTCGATGCAATGCAATGAACACTTTTCCCGGAAAATGTGTGACACCTTATCACCGTGTAAGACTAATCCAAAAATTAGAAACTTTTAGTAATGTGCCGATCTGCCAATAAATAGCGTTGTGACGTTTATGCTAAAGTTAGTAGAACAGTAGAAATATCTGTGTGTTGGTAAGTTGGTACATTTTAGATTCACTTTCACTATCACTGCAGAAATACGCTGAATCTACGGTTTATTGTCATCCATGAATTACGACTTGCGACTACAACACTACGAGGACTGAAATGTCACTATACCACAAGGAAGACAAAAGAACACGAGGACGAGGAGCATTTACGATGGAATTACTAGGTCGGAGACTTTACACAAGTTTGTGCATGCAATTATCTTAATTGAGTCGATAAATGTGACTTTTAGATTATTAGATTGAGCAAAGACAATGGAAGATCCCTTCCGTGGTGACATGACAGTACCACAGGACACAATGCGGGAAAGAACAACAATAAAAGTTGTATAATGCTGTGCTCCTGCACAGTGTACCGTGGCCAAAGGAACAAGTCATCGTCATCATCCTATTGTCTCATGCTATTATATAAACTTATAAAATATACCATCACAAAAATGGTATTTTATTGGGTTCAGGTTGACTGTTACACTAAAACGCTTTTTAAACTCCGTATTGTCTTATACCGGAATCTACCTTTCATTCTTCATCCCTCTTGCTGTCAAATTAAATATGAAATGTTAACTATACAATCAAAGGGCTACGAGTTACGATTACGGTCTAAAACTTGTACAGGATTTGCCCTTTCGCAATGTCATGTTTTCTCCTATATCCTATTGTTTTTATACTCAACGTCGTGCTCTTTGTCAAAAAGCTTAAACATGGCAATGGGAGATTGAAATGGGTAAAACTGGTCGTTTTTTGATCCTGCCAAACCTAAAAATACGCTTTTAGTTTTTTAATTTCCCTGAAAACAGTATTGATTCTGAAAACAACAATATGTTGGAGAAGGCCCTAAAGTCTCGACAACTCATGTCCTAACAAGAATGTGCGTGCTTGTCTGTCATCAGAATTTCAGAATACACTCACATGCTTTGGAATTATTATTGTGCATTGTGTTAATTCAATCGTAATTAATTTATTAGCCAACTACTATAGAACATTAGCATACACTTGAGTAATTAGAAAACTCCTAAGCTGTATGTTAGCTTTGACTGAATACGCCGATTTCGCTTCGGACTACGTTTAACGTAACTTCTATAACTTCTTGGTCCACTATAGAATCAGGGATAGGGCTCGTGGCACGTGTCACAAGTTAATCCGTAAGATAAATTTGCGGAACTGAAGATTCAGGCATAATTTGTAAAAGAAAACCCAGGAATTTACTCCTGTCAGAGTTGAACAATTTAACTTTTGCAAGAGACCGAGATGAGGCAATGGGAGACAAAATATCGTATCCGAATTTAAAAATCCACGGAACTGAAACAAAATTGAAAATCAATAAGCAACATGCCTACAATGTTTTGTTGTAATTTATGCCTTACTGTTAATAAAAATAATGTGCTTGGCCACTTCAGGATAATGTTGCTCGACATCTTGTAAATTTTGAAACAACTGTTGCATAACTAGAATCCAGAAAGCAAAAGAAAACAAATGCCAAGAATATCAATTTATTCGTCCTGAAATATAATATAACATTTAATGTATAGTAGTATAGTAAAGTGTGAATTTAGAATCAACCATCAACAGATGCCATTTTCCAGAATGTCAATCCTTCCATGTCAATCAGTAGAGTAAGCTGTTTAAATCCAGATTCCTTCAACCAAATCATTCCTTTTTCGCACATGAAAAACCACAATTTAATCAGTTCTTGCTTGAATCCTCGTTCAAACCACAAACGTCCATTATATTTTCCCAAAGGACACCAAACTGTGAAAGGGGTTTTAAACGTTGACATATTTTATTTTATCTTTTGGAAATGCAAACTGTTGATTAAATGTTTACTTTACCCACCAGCACTTCCTTGGAAGTCATATCCTGTTTTATAAAACTCAAATTCTTCAAATAAAAATTTTGGTGCATCTTCGGCCCACTGAAATATGTCATCAATTTGTTTGTCAATTCTCCATTGCAGCGACTGTAACACAGTGTTGACAGAACTTAATATTATTTTACAAATATAGCTCATTAAAATAATTCTCAGTAATTTTAGCATTCGCAACGACCTTTCTTAACATTTCATCAGCTTTCTTGATGTTGTACTCTCGTGCTGTTAGACAATATTTGATAAATTATTTAACCATTTCAATAATAGTACTCCAACTACTACAGTTACGTTTTACGTTACAGTCTACAGTACTATGCACTATGACTATTATGACCTCCGTTTTGCAAATGTATAAACAGAGCATTAATAAAAGCACTGAATCTCCCACCAGAAACCCAGAATGTAGTTTTATACAATTAGTCCTAATTTTATGATATACCCCGCAAGAAACGGAGAAGAATCCAATCTTCTTGCCCACTCAAATCTGATGTGATTTCACGGAACTGTTGTACATTTTATAATCATAAGCCAATTATTTGTAAATTATTAATTTATAAATTAGAAATGTATATTAAGAATTGTAATCCAGACCAGACTTCCAGACCATCCGCCAGTTGCAATTACCTTCGTCAATGCGTGCGCTTCCTCGTCATTTTCTACGCAGATCATTTTAATTGTTAATTATAATAAAAGCGCTACCTACCAGTACTAGCTGCCACATGTAAATGTAAACGAATTAAGTCGTATAGGAAAGGGAAACGAGGAACGAACTCTTCGTGAATACGATTCTCGCACAAACAAGAAAATAGTTTAGTTCAAAGTTCCTAAGTATATAAGACAACCGTCTTAGCATTTACAATATTAATGTTATCAGTTATCTATATTTGAGTTCTCTCCGGCCACATTCGTCCATTCATCCGGGAAGCACAAGAAAATCCTTATATTCAAGCTGAGAACTGGAAGAGGATGCAAGATGTAAATGAATGTGGCAGTAAGTAACATCTTATATGATCTTATAATAATCTTAAGCTCATATTAACTGGAAGTATGAATGAAATTTCTTCCTGCACTCAATCGGTTTGCTGTCGCATTCCGATTCTGTTTGAAATGTTGAAGAAACTTGGAACAGAACGAAATCGTTTACAAATTAACATTATTAACGTTTCCTGTAGTGCGGAACTGACCACCTTTCTGCGGATGGGACCGATTTTCATAAATTCTGACTCACTATCACTGTCGAACAGAATGAATTTTGGAGACTCTGCCGACGCCGGGCCGGGCCCGGTTACCCTGAGCTTAACCCATTGTGTCGCACTATAACTATAAATTACGCTAATTCGTTTCTTACAGCAGTACTCAATACTCATCCAAAATCATGGTGCCGTGGTTGGGGTAATGTGTGACACGATCAAAAGTGATGCGCCAACCTGGAAAATGCAATGGGCGATGAGATGACACTATTAATGGAATTTTCATGTTTTATTAGCATTGTTCATGTTTACATTAACAAACAGATGTTGTCCAGTTGACAGTTGACTTTACACATGAATCACAAGGATGGAAACATAAAAGGCAGTATAAATCTATAGGACTACATCCTACGTTGCTCTTTGGCTTTTGATTTTCGATAAGCGTCGAAATTGTGACTAGGTAGTTTAATTTAGTTGTTCTCTGTTGGCACGAGGCGCACTACACAATCAAAGATGTACGAGAAGCAAGGTAACTAAAGTTTAATAAATCGTGTTTAATACTGCTCGTCAATAAGTAAAAACGGAACGCCCTTCAAACTGTGTTCTAAATCTAAATAATTAAAGCTTCAGAATTCTATTAAGAAGATCCAAGAAGATCGAATAACATTAATCCACGTTGTAGTAATCGGTATTAACGATATTAAAAGCGTGTGATTTCTGTAAACAGAATTGTTGAAATAGCACTTCAATAACGCTCAAAAATTTTCACATTGAGTCATCATCTCCAGAAAGTGTCTTCGTGAATCAAGATACACGATGGCTTCTGTAGAGAGAAAAGTGGAGTGAGTTAAATTACAGTGTTCGCAATATGAATAACACAAAAGTTGGAGAGTTCATGTCATGAGATGTGGTTTACCTTGGTACGTATTCGGCATCACCTGAGGAATCGGATCTTCCCCAGCAAAGAACGTGAATTGGAACACATTAGTAACATCCCTTGCTCCCGTTTCAGGGTTGAGTACTTCCGCAATAACCGGGATGTGAACGAAGTTCTTCTCAACGTATCCTACCTATGAAAAACGGATGTTGGTTATCTTATCAGTGAAACCTGGGATTTAATTGTGACAGAATGAGTACAGCTTTTATATATAGTACCGTGGCCCGAAACCGAAGAATTGATCCAATTTCCACTGGTTTTCGAAATGTAATGTCATCAATGTTCAATATCCGTGGACGCTTTTTCCTATGGTTTTCAAAATGACAGCATAAAATCATTAGTGAAGGCATTATTATTGTCAATAATAATAATAATGTGTAATGTAAGTCATGTTCCAAAAATAGGCCGTTTCAACTTACGCGTAAAGGTAAACTTTGTTGAAGGCCAGCTCAAAAGCTTGACGCATTGTAAAGCCCCCGAAAACTTTATTGAATCTATTTCTGTACTGTAAAATTTTAACATTAGGTCACTTTGAGGTCAATATGAATATGTCAACTTTCAAGAGCTTTACAACTTGTCATTTTGTATTTGTATGTCAACATTGTACAACACATTTGCCAACGCGTTGTTCTGTTGCAATCTTACCTGTGGATGGCACAGAATTAATGTATTGACAACATTAGCGTTCATGGGATTCGTATTCGGAGGAAGCTTCGAAGAACGCAGTCCAGCTCCGTCAATGTCCATAGTAGTTAGAAACAGTCGATGCATCAAATCCGTTTCCTCCACAGTCGGCGGTGTCTGAGTCAATGCTTGTTGTCGGGCCAGCTTCCTTTTGTTATTGCGATCTTCGAATAATGGAATAATTCACAACCTAGACAGTAATATTAATGTTTTGTTTATAATTAATGAAGGATTCTTTCACCTTCGCCAGCTTGCAAAAACACTTTCTCTTCCTGTGTTTCAGCAACTAAAGGATTGACAATGGCCGGTCCAGAGTTTAATGAATTCCGAGCCACGAGCACAAACACGGCTTCCGTAAGCTTTTTCCACTGTCCACTTTCATTCCTTTGATCGACTAGAGTGAACACTTCCATGGACGATTTACCAACCCAGGTTACATGACCTGTTAAACGAATGTCCTCAGCAGTACTCTGCAATCAGTTCAAAAAATCCTCGTCATTTTCCAGTTTTTTGATCATTAACAAAGCAGGAAGAAAAGTGTACAATTTAATTTAATGTATCATACAATTCTCGAATCCTTGGAAAAGTGAATGCTGTCGACTAATCCAGTCACGACAGAGTACGGACTCAAACGTCCTTCTGACTTAGGATTCAAAATGTGCTTATAGCAGCAACGAACTAGAATGCATTAAGTTAACGAATAAACTAAATAACAGTCAATCCACAATCGAAAAAAGTGTCTGATTCCGATCTGATTTCATCGTAAATAATTCATACATACCTGCGAAAATGTCAAGGTCTTCCAAAAGCCGCCCAACTCTGACAGTTCCAAAAGCCGTCACATATCGTTCCCTCAGTTCACGATTTGTCGACAACGGAATGACGGCACTTACAAGACTATCTTGCATTCGTCTGGGTGGCAGTTCATTTCTATCTTTTGGAAGAAGCGACACGAGGTCACGTCGCATGTCCAATGCGTTTTGAACTCCTTCGCGACTGTAGTCTAATTGCGTCCCGATGTCTTTGGTGAATATGTCCACAACTACATACATTAATGGCATTCAAATTAAATTGCTATGCGATTGCGATGATAAGTGACAAAATCGAATGCGATGCTGAAGACTTGCTATTTAACGTAGTTAACTTCGGAGCATCCGGTCCCGGTAATATAAACAGTGTTCTGCATGATTGTCCAGAATTCTTCAAAACAGATGTAGGAATCCGAAAACGGAGTAATAGACTGTACAAATCCAAATAATGACCCTTTCACTTTCACCTTCGTCGACTATTTGGGTTGATTACATTATTTATAATAATACAAAACTTGACCTGGTCCGTTGTGCCCACATGGATTAATCTCTGCTTTCCGTTTATTTTAATTACAATATATGTATTGACCAATTGACCCCTAATTGAACATTGACAATCTTCCAATGACTCAATAAAAGGGCAGTTCCGTTTCCGTGTACTTATGTAACTAGTAACTTGTCCTACTTTTCCCAGATGACTTTCCTTTCCTTTGGCTCCCGGGACGCAAAGTTTAGAAAAACAAGAAGCATTCCAGAATATCGAGAACCATGCAAAAAACATCGTTTTGTGAGATGCAAGTTCCATCTCTGCATATGGGCAGTCGGCAGTCAGTTAAGTTGAATCGACATATAAGATAGGGACTCAAATCAGGGTATTATAGAATAAATAGCCCTTTGAACTTGAAGCCTGAATTGTTAAAACAAGGTCTTTATAGAACCAAATATAGATGACCAATGGAAGCCTAAAACGCATTAGCACATTTTGAAGCTAATTCCAATTTTTCCGATTCCGTGACTGTGCTGTGCCGTGGCTATGAATTTATGAATATAAAGCAAAATGCATTTTTGAGCTTGTCGATTTTCGAATTTATGTAAAAAAAGGACATTTCAAGTTTAATAACAAATGAATTAATGAGTATAGTATTAATAATAATACTGGTCTATTCGTCTATTTGGTTTCGGTAATATATTGAGGCGTCAATCAATACTTTGTGTTTAAAATCCGTGAAAACAGTTAGAGTTAGGTCAACCAGTCAAGCGTCAAGGATTAAGATCCACTTTTTGTTTTATAGAGACAATTTTCATGAACATGCAACCTGAAAACCGTTCTTATAGTGTGAGACCTTGCGAGTTGCGACTGCGACGTTGCGACAACCACAAAGCGCCATAATCCAGTTCAGCTCAGTTCGTTCGGCTCTCGCTCGGCTGTTCGGCTCAGAACACAGCTGCCTTTTGCTAAATTGCAGTTTCAATTCAAATTTCAAGCTGTGCTCTTTTTGCATTCATTTCATTCTTTCATGCACACATGCACAGTCGACTGAGTTGACAGTCAGTCTCGTCTCGGTCATACATTTCTGCTTCTCTGCAAGAATTTGCCACAAAGGCTAATTTTTGCTGGTCGTCGTGCTTCTGATTCTGATCTTATTTCTACACATCGACTTATTTTTTGTATCTCCTGTTTCCTGTGTCATATGGTTATTTGTCATTTCTTTGTCTGTACTGTACTTGAACACCGTTCTACTTATTGCGATTGCGAGTCTGTTAACGTGTCAACAACGTGTCAAGTC
>JABASF010000837.1:0-31052 GCA_019776145.1 Harlomillsia oculata
AACGGATGTGACGTTGAAAGAATCTGCAGCGTGAAAAAAAAGATGCAGTGGGGTTTTATTTGCTAAACTGTTAAATTGTTATCCTGACATTATTTCCACTGCTACTTGCTGCTACTGCTCATTCCGTGAGTTGTCGAGAAGTAAATAGTGTCTCTGCCTTTGCCTGCAATTTTCTAAGGGTGGCGAAGAAGAACTTACATTAGTATACAAGTGTAGTCAGTTGGGTTTGTGACTTGGAGTGTGACAGTAGTCGTTAAAAAAGAAAGTCTTTCCTCCTTCGCTCGTTTTGTCCTATAGCATTTCGCAGTCTTAAAGCTTTTCTGATTCAGACCGGAACGGAAAGAGTTTCCGGCAAATTATTTTTTACAGCGTAGAATGCAAGACTTCCAGCAGTATGAAAGGATTTCGAAAAAAATTTGCGTACACAGTTGGCAAAGGAATGTGGCCCCTCCACAAGAATTGTGGTGGGCAAAGTGGGACGTTTTTGTGGACTCTAGGATATCTGGTATTGTTAACTTGGTTTAGTTGCAATAATAACAATTTCCACTGTGAAGCTCTTCATTTGCAAGGAACGTGGGATACCGACGAAAATTTTTTCCTGTTTCTTTCAAAGTATGGATTTCAAAAAACTGAACCTATGGACCGTAACTTAACCCATGGATTCATATTCGGAAATGTTACGGATCCCCGTGATCACGGAACTAGTGTTCAACTTTCTACGCCGAAAGTCAAACGGGAAGAAAAACGTGTATCTTCGGCATCATCTGCAGCATCGTCGACTACAGGTAATAAAAACGTGACGAACAGTAACACTCCAATCGCCAAGGGAGAAACAATCGATAAGTCAACAAAAAGTGGTACTTTTTCTGCCAAAGTCAATTCGTCGGCAAACACTACAACGACAATCCTTACGTCTGCTGTAAATAACAAACAATCTTCCCCATTGGACTCAGTAAACACAAAGAAAGATTCTTCTTTAGCTTCAAAACTTTATCCAGCCACGCTCGTCCTGCTGAACAAAGACTACTTCGTAGATTTCTATCGAAATCGCAACAACCCCGATAGAAACAAAGCATGCCAAATGATGTTTGAGCAAATATCGCACGTTGCGTTTGATGCACAGTGTCATCCTGAAGGAGAAAAGAATTTTCTAAGGAGAGTTCCGTGCCCTCAAAACGAGATTTGCATAGACGAGTTTAACCCAGGAACTGTCGTTCGAGATCATCAGTTCACATATTCCATTTCAGATCCTAATCAAGCAAGGTAAACTCACTCTTTGACATGATCTAATTGTAATTTAGCACCATGCATTTTTCATTTATTTGGTCATTTATGTGAAATTGCTTATAGGTAGTAAATTGAACAATGCTTTTTTGATGTCTTTGAACTATAGGTTTTGGTATATCAGTTTAGTCGCTTGCTACCGAGATCCAAAGACGTGTGAATGGCGTCACAGCAGTAATCATACTCAACTTAATTATGATTTATGGCTAGTCAATGGCAACCCTTACACGAAGAACCAGAATCCACTGGAGTATCAATTTTCGTTTGATCGCCAAGTAAGAACAAACCAACAAACTACACCTTTCAAAATGTTATCGCGTACAACTTTTCAAAAGTCGCTGCAATGAATAATATTATTATGGTTACTTCTAGGACACAGTGGAGATTTATCTAGTCTTCTTCCTTTGCTATTTGGTTCTTGTGCCATTACAAGTTCATGCTGTGTTGCGGCAACGACATATTGTCCCAAAATTGTTCACTGGAAGCGTTGCTCTGGAACTGACAGCAGTCTTGTCCAATGTGGTTCATGTTCTGACGTTTTCATTAGATGGTGAAGGATACCCACGACTTGCTGTATTTGGTGACGTCATGGATATTTTGGCACGGGTACTTTGCACATGATACATGATTTTGATTCGATGTTCCTGCGGTTGTTTTGTTAAAATTATTATGAAGAGCCTCGTTTCTGTTTTATCTAGGCCCTATTTATGCTCATATTACTTGTGTTGGCCAAAGGTTGGGCGGTCACTCGAACCGAGTTGACTGGAAAACCATTCATTTTTACGATTTGGATAGTTTACGGAATTGTACACATTCTTTTGTACGTTTGGAACAAGGTACGCTCTCGTCCTTAGCCCCTTACTATCACATACTGATAAAACGACTACGACACCACTAATCGATATTTTCTATATTATAGACAGAGGTGGACGTTATAGACGACATCGACGAGTACCAAACATCTCCAGGATGGCTCATTCTGGTCCTTCGCACTATAATAATGATCTGGTTTCTCTACGAACTTAAAGACACTATGGATCATGAACATCAACCCCATAAACTTAATTTTTTCCTTCATTTTGGGGCTGCATCTCTTGTTTGGTTCATATATCTTCCAATTGTCGCCCTAATAGCTCTCCAAGTGTCACCTTTGTGGAGATCTAAGCTTCTTTTAGGTACGTACAATAACGAACAATAACTATTTCGACATGTCGTAGGAAATCATTTGGAATTGTCTTGTCTACTGTCTTGCAGGGATAACCTATTCGGCAGACTGTCTTGCATTTGCGGTCATGACTCATTTATTATGGCCAACTCGAAGTCAGCAGTACTTTCTTCTTACTGCCAATCATTTAGACACCACACTCAACGACGAACTTGAAGAGTTTAACGAAGCACCGCACGTTGTGAATCCATACGGTCGCCGTTCAAATAATTGGTATCCTGTAAACTATTCCTTCCAAGACGTGACTTCCCCTGAAGCTGTGTCCCTTACACATTCAAATCGCTTCAATAATTTAAGTAATGGTAATGGGAATATAAATGAGGATAAAGACAACGTTCCTCTTATATTTACATGAACTTTTATTTGGTTTACTCTTGAATGGCATTATGCCTAATTGGTGCCGCTAGTAAACGAGGAACGACAGCGACAGCTCAATTTTTATTAAAGTTTTTCAGTTTTAATTTTAATTCACAAAGTTTCGCGTCCACGGTACACTTTCCTGGGGGTTTTGTGCAAGTTCATTCATCAGTCTCATTAGTCATTATCATTAGTCATTCATTATACTTATACATATTATAAGGATGATGATGATGACTTGATGACTCTTTTTTGTTTCATCAGCTTGGTTACTACATGCATTTTCGAATTCTGTTTAATGCAGAATACATGCTATATACAAATACAATACAAATCAGTGCAGTGGCTACGTGTAACGGTAATGTGAATCATTGCAGAACGTTTTTGTGAAAAGTACAAGGAAATCTTCTAAGAATCCAGTTATGTTATAAGATAAGATACTATTAACGAGAGCAATATGGTTGCCAAATCTCAAGTTCTTCCTTATTCTACTAAAAGTAATGCTAATACTGTAATACTTAATAGTTAATACTATAGCACGATTATAAATGCACAGTGACGAATGTAGACTGTAGACAATTTGCCACGTTCTTAGCGTCCCAAATAGAATGCACAAATCTTCTACCGTCCCATCATCGATAGTCAAAAACTTTGGCTTCAGATATACAATGACATTGTCAAGTATATTTACTTCTATTAGCGGGTACTAACAATTAACAGTTGCTTCCTATTAATTGTGCAACTAACTACTTTCTAATCTTCTAAATTAGGTATAAATGAAAAAACTTGCGATTCCAAAAAAATGTCATGCCATGATCAAATTTGTGATGGAAAACGGGCTTCGTTGTTGTTTTAATGTGATTCGTTATTGTGTTAAATGTATAAAATATACGACTCGAACTGAATGGAAGTGGATTGTTGTTAGTCAGAATTCAATAGCCGGGAAATGAACATATTTGCAATAAATAATTTCTACTGTTTACTTCGAAACTGTATTAAAACATTGTCTTACACATTATTACAACAATTTCAAATGACCAGTGATTTGATCTATTTCAGTAACAGGAGCAGGACCAATTCCTAAGACAGTGCAAGTACCACTTGGAACCTGAAAATGATTTAATTGATATCAATCATGTCATAATCAATTCATACATGATGTCAATTTTAAAAAAAGGATAAGGCATTAATAATCCTTTTCCTTACTTGAGTGTGACCAGCATCACGTACTATGGCTGCGACCAATTTGAGATCTTTTGCTTTTCGCTCAAGAAGTTTCAAGCTTTGGTCGTCACCATCAGCTTTCAAGGCGATCTTGGCACATCCAGTTGCTTCCCAAAGTTCCAAGTTAACAGGATCCAAGTAAAGTGCCTTCTGGTAACACATAACCGCTGCATGAGAACATTGGGCAGCCATTTTGCCCTTCCCCATATTCAAGTCGTTGCGAACTACAAAGACCATTTTATGATTGCGACCAAGTCCTCGGGCACGCAAACTGGCAATACGAGTAGCTCGTGCGAAACTGTCGAGTGGTGGACTATTCTTTCCTGGAAAGAAACGACGAAATAATGTTCCACTTATGAATCCTACTCCAAAGATCACTGCGGATATTCCGAAACTTGCTGCGAAAGTCCACTGCTTGCTTTCATCCATTGTATACCACTACCACCAATACCAAAATTATAAAATGGGCACGGAAGACGACATAAAAATATTAAAAATTCAAAAATTACGATGATACATATACTACGAGTACGACAATGTATGAGATTAAGGTTTAAGACGATGGTGGTGGAACTCTTTTAGTCTTATTGTAAGCTTCCATGCACTCTTTGAAATCCTGTACGACTTCTTGACACTTTCTCCAGTCTTTGGTTTCAGCAATGCATTCCTGTTTTGGGAAAAATAACAAACGGTATTTATATTAATTGAATTCTTCCTGTCCTTCAGACTTTCACCAATAATTCAAAATATTAACGAAACGTTAATGTACCAGTAGAAAAAAGTACTCATAAAATATTCACAAGGTAAAACCAATCCTGAACATCATACCTGAACAGAATAATGTTTTTCTAAACAACCCGTCTTTTTCAGCATACGTTCCACAGGATCTTCAATATCGTCGTCAACGTTTATTGAACTTGTACTTTCAGTTTTCGAACTCGCCATACGAAAAACTTGATATTAAAATATATTTTATCTTCTCGTAATTTCTTTTAGAAATTCAATATAAAATTGTTTTCGAGCACGAGTTTTTTTGGATTCCGGCTCAGCTCGTCTCGACGTCGACTCGACCACTTTTCTGAATTGAAATTCGTTGAATGTAGCGCCACAGCACACCATAGCAAAGATTTGTCGGAGTCGGAGTTGCTGTGTCATTCCCACCAGTCACCTGCGGACTTTTGGCCGACGAAGTTCTGCAAAGTCATTTCTTGCAATTTTCAAATATTTTACAGTTTGTTTGGAATATTGTAGTTCATAATCATCTGAAACTGGTCCACTGAGAATGGTTGGTATTTTTTAAATTTTGTTTGTATTCATTGAATTGATTTGATTGCACTTGAAACAGGAAAACTGTACTTACTGTTGTCTGTTGTAAATTGTAATGGTGTGATTAAGTGATTATTCATCAGTTCATTTTCATATCTAATCGAACAGTGTGGTCGTTTTATTTGAATTTAGGGTCAGAACCAGTCGAATGCTCCAGGAGGATCTGGAGGAGATCGAAAAGGTGATGATAAGAAGAAGAAATACGAGCCTCCAGTGCCAACAAGGGTTGGGAAAAGAAGGAAGAAGACCAAGGGCCCGGATGCGGCTCAAAAATTACCTCAAGGTATAACATTATAATAATCTTGAATATTTTCAAATTCAAAAACTTTTTAATCTTCTTAATGTGCTTTACAAAAATTATTCCTTATAGTGACGCCCCATGCTCGTTGTAAGTTGAAGATTTTGAAGCTCGAGAGAATCAAGGATTATCTTTTGTTGGAGGAAGAGTTCATCAAGAATCAGGAACGACTGAAGCCACAGGATGAAAAGAACGAAGAAGAAAGATCCAAGGTACAAAACGCACTGACAGGTGAATATCATTGACATTAAATGATTTATTAAACGCTGTTCGTATTTTTTAGGTTGATGACCTTCGTGGAACTCCTATGAGTGTCGGAAGCTTGGAAGAAATCATTGATGATAACCATGCGATCGTGTCAACTTCGGTGGGATCCGAGCATTACGTTTCCATTTTGTCGTTTGTAGACAAGGATCAGCTTGAACCAGGTTGTGCTGTGCTTTTAAATCATAAAGTACATGCTGTAGTGGGCGTTCTTTCGGATGATACTGATCCGATGGTCACTGTAATGAAACTGGAGAAGGCTCCTCAAGAAACATATGCTGATATTGGAGGACTAGACACGCAAATCCAAGAAATCAAGGAATCTGTCGAGCTCCCATTGACCCATCCGGAATACTATGAAGAAATGGGAATTCGTCCTCCGAAAGGTGTGATTCTTTATGGAGCTCCAGGGACAGGAAAAACCCTTTTAGCAAAAGCTGTAGCCAATCAAACATCTGCTACTTTTCTCCGTGTCGTCGGGTCGGAACTCATTCAAAAGTACTTGGGAGACGGTCCGAAGTTAGTTCGGGAGTTGTTCCGTGTAGCTGAGGAACATGCCCCTTCAATTGTCTTTATTGACGAAATCGATGCAATTGGAACTAAAAGATACGACTCAAATTCCGGAGGAGAGCGTGAAATTCAACGTACTATGCTTGAGTTGCTAAATCAGTTGGATGGGTTTGATTCTCGTGGAGACGTGAAGGTCATCATGGCCACTAATCGTATTGAAACGTTGGATCCCGCATTGATTCGTCCTGGACGAATTGACCGTAAGATTGAATTCCCGTTGCCTGATGAGAAGACTAAAAAACGTATCTTCACCATTCACACTGCTCGCATGACGCTTGCTCCAGATGTCCAGTTGGATGAATTGGTCATGGCTAAGGATGACCTGTCTGGCGCAGACATTAAAGCAATCTGCACCGAAGCCGGGCTCATGGCCTTGCGTGAACGTCGAATGAAAGTAACCAACGAGGATTTCAGGAAATCTAAAGAAAACGTTCTTTATCGTAAGAAAGAAGGAACCCCTGAAGGGCTTTATCTTTAAAACTCAGTATCTTGATGTTTTAATTCAAGTAGTTTAAGCATTTAATATTTATTATTTCGGTTTCTCCATTTGTATTCACACAAAATTACTAGTTTATGTAAACTGGATCTTGCAGATTAATAAATTTGAGGTTTCATAGAGATAATTCCAGCATTATTGTGTGCCCTGACTATTTGTTTATTGTTCTAGCAGTCTCAGCATTAACGCTTTAAGTATTCTTGTTTCATACGTGACTGTATTCTTTCCAAGGTGCAGAGGTGAAACTTCTAAAGGAGATTCAATTTGAGTCTTGACGTTGCGCCCATAAGCTGAAATTCATATGAAGAGCAAATGCTTTTGAATTGACATTATTCAGTTTCGTGAGATCATTAATCTTTTCATTAATTTGTATTCACTCACTTTCGCAATGTTCGAGGAATTGGATGCAATCCGCGTAGACGTTGTCACGTACATTCGTAATGTGTTTCGCTCCCTTTTCGATCATGGAGATGAAGCACCGTTTTGCATAGAACCTTAAGCATTCAAAATTCCATAACATAATGAGCTTTCAAATATTTTCAAACTAGAGAATCAATGGCATCTCTGCATTTCACGTACCAGGTGTCAGTTCCCAGTTTCTTGTTATACGGCTCTAAACTTTTTATAATCCTTGAAATGCCAAAGTCGTAATTGCCTTTTGCACAGTACAAAGTGCCAATAACCATGTTTACGATACAAAGATGAAACAACTTTTGATCTGGATTATCAAAAGCTACTTGCTCCTCTTCCCTTTCAATCTTTCTCATGAGCTCTTCTGCTTCTTCATTCTGACCTGTCATGATGTAGGACACACACAAATTGGCCAGGACGACGGCACTGACATCAATGACATGATTATAACTTTTTTTCACAATAGCTTCGTAGAAACTTGCTGCTTCTCTGAATTTGTTTTCCTGCATGAAAATCACATGAGCTACATTCAGCTTCCAAATATCCAGCTCATTACAGAACTCGACAGATTTGCGAAATATCTTCTCAACTTGAGCATAGTTTTCCTTTTCCCAGAATATCTTTGCTTGAGCCATCAAAACGGGAATATATTTACTGCAATACAACGGAAATATAACGCTTTATTATATGTTCAAGAAATACTGAAAAGAAAACATTCATTCATGCAAATATAATTCAAAACATTTCGTACTTCGCCAGCATTTCGTCATACTCTGAACAAAGTTTGCTTGCCGTAGCGTCTTGTCCAATTGATTTCGCTTCTGTGACTTGCTTCGTTAGTTTTCGTAAAGCCTCCGCAGTTCGATTAGCCAACTCATCAAACTTCCTGTACGCCTCTTCTGGAGAAGTCTGTTGTGTGATTAAGGCGTCGAGGAAATCGTACATGAACTAATCAAATCAAATAACAAGCATTAGATTTAGGCACTTAGGTTTCGTTTCTCGTTACGTCGTTACTCCTATAAGTGTCCTAAGGTCCCATCTCTTTCCTTTCTGTAAGTTGTTGTAAGTATTCATGAGATTTTCATAAGAATGCGTTATGAATTATGAAAATAATGACAAGTTGACAATTGACATGATAGTTATAATTTATAAAACATAACATAAGTTATAAGCATACCGGTGTCAAATATTTGTACGTGAGATGAGCAAAATCTGCAAGAACATCCGCAGCCAAATCGTAACAGTCGTATTTACAGTACAGCAAAAGTAAATTCCCAAAAGTTTCCGGTGGGGCAAGATTTTGGCTAAGTAGAAACTGCAGCTTTTCGAATCCTTCTGTCGGATTCACTTCCATGTTTAAGATGGCTTGGTTATGTAAAGTAATTGCGTCTAATTCATCTTCGTTACGTGGAGGCATGTCGGTGAGTGCCTCCCGAGCGCCTTTCGCTGTAAGTTATTTTACTTTTAGTAAATAAGTCGTTACATTTTTAACGTAGTAGGTTCGTTGAACAACAGTGACAATTGACAATGACACATGCTTGGGCAATCTTTTTCTTTATATGTTATTTCTTATACTCTACTTACGATTCTGAATATCAAATTCAAATGCTGCTTTAAGATTAAAAGCCTCGATGAATGCCGTTTCATGAAGAGTTAAAGTATTGCCAACACTTGGAAGCTCGATGCCTTCCGTTGTAACTCCAACTCCCATTTCGGGATGTTGACTTACCTCGTTCTGAATTATGTCAGCTGAAATCAGAGAAAATTGTAACATGAAGATCTGAGAACTTTGACCTATAGAAAAATCCTTTTTCGTTGCGAAACATGATACCGTACGCGCGTACCAATGTGTTTTGCAGCCATCGGTATATTTTGTAAACGATAGTAAGTTAGAGCAATGTTGTATGACAGATGCGGATCATAGCCAACAATTTGGGCTGCCATAGACAAACGTTGCAAAGCTTCTTCATAGCGTCCTTCCTATGAAATTCAAGCAAATCTTCGTACATGTTACAATAGTAAGAAATGATACAAATATCATAATCAATTATAATCATAATCGGAAAATTATCACAGAAGTCACACTTTGTAAAGCAGACAAGCTCGATTGATCTCAGTATCCGGATCATCTTTTGGACATTTGTCAACGAGGGATTTAGCATCCGACAGTTCATCTGCACCGTATTTGATTGCTGCTTGCAGTTTAAGAATCTGGTAGAACAAAGAAATGCAGTAAACTCGATTTCTTCTCGAAACTGTGCTTTCATAATTAACATTTCATACATTTCCTTGAAAGGTAGGATTCTCAATTTGCGACAAAGCATCCATAGCTTCACCGTACAACGTTGTATGATACAGTGCTTGTGCATAGTATAATCTGTATTCTTCTACAGATGGATGGAGAATTACTAATCGTTCATAAGCCATAGCAGCACTGCCGAAATCTTGACTGTAAAAATAGCAGTAACCCAGAAGAGACAATGCAGCTCGACTCTAGAAGTAAGGAAAGCAACCATCAATCAATCAAGATCAACATAGAACAGAACAGACACAAACATAAACACACGTCGATTCAAACAAAGAAGCCATCGAGAAATGAACGAATCTAACTAATAAATTGTATATCCCTGAAATATTAGACAAATAAAATTTATTACATTTGGATGGAGTTCAAGCTGGTCTTCCAGTAATGGAATAACTTCTTTATATTGCTGTTCCTTTATCTGTTTTAATTTTAAGACGACACTGGTTTATTTTATGCTTGCGCAAATGCACATTGAAACGCAAGAGTATAAACATGCTTACCAAGTTGTAAATTATTTTTGTGAAATCCCCTTCTCGAATATCCCCCGCAACCATTGTAAAATTAGTGAATAAGATGATGATTGATGACTATGAAAAAAGAAGATTATTAAAATGATGTTTCAAAGTTTATCTGGGCAGTGTGGCCAGGGCACCCTGGACAGTGACGTAATGGAGGGTGGATGTATGCAATGGTTTGTTGACATTGCTGACTACTACGTTACTAGGCGATGTGGAAGTGGATATGCGCCGCGGACCGCATCCGTCTGACTGAGTCACCACGCTGATATAAAAAAACCGGGTAACTTGTACGGTCCGATCATTGCAACTTGCAATCCGGATAATCACTTGGACCCAAAGAAGCATGACAGAATAATAAGACGATTTCCAACAACACGAAACTAACTTTATTCGTGTTCACATTACAATACTTGAAACTAACATAAAATTAATCTTAAAGTAGCGTTACCTAACAGTGACTTGCTTAAATCCTTAACGAAGTTTAGTTCTAAGCCTAAGCCGCCGAATTTCATAGCAAAGACGTAGCGAATTGATGACATTACACAGCTAAACAGTCGAAAAATTGACAGCCAGCTCAAAACGGAAGGCCTATAAGTGTTGCATATATAATTCAGAATTCATTATTATTATAGTATCATCTTGACATTTTCAAAACACCGACATCCCACAATTCATTGACAATTAGTAATAACAACATTTTACAATATCTGGAACTGTTCTAATAGTATTCGGTATACCAATTACTCACATTCATTCATTAACATTTATCTTTCACATTATTATTTGCATTCGACTCATTCGCGATTACATGATTACAGCCAATTCAGCTTTCCTTACATACTATGAATATTGTCCACAGATTTTTGGAATGCAATGGTTAACCAAATTCACAAATGAATGGATCATGATGAACCATTGAATGTGGACATATTGTGCCGTCTGTCTGTCATTGTTAGTATACGATACATGAAAAATCAAGAATATTTATATGTTACAATTTTGTAGTCAACAGTAAGAGTACAATCCATGAATTCCAATTTTAAATCTTGTAACGTTACACAATTCTTCAAGCTTCAACAGCATCCAGATGACTTCTGTTCAATAGGCCGTCCTTGATCAATCTTTACTTTGCTGGCCTGATCTGCTTCATTATATTGTGGACCCACACGTGCCTTGATCTCCGAAGCCATCGTCATAAACGCTTGTTCTACGTTTGTCGAATTTTTGGCTGATGTCTCCAAGAATGGAATTCCAAGACCGTCAGCAAATTCCTATACAATTACAACATCAAACGAAATGTCAATTATTATCGCCCTTTTCAACCACTACGCAACTACTGCTGCATTGCACTTTCTTCGGCTGTCCTTACCTTGGCATTTTGATAGTTGACAACTTTCTTCGACGTCAGGTCACACTTGTTTCCAACGAGAAGCTTGTTGACATTTTCACAGGCATACCGATCAATTTCCTCCAACCACTGTTTCACATTATTGAAGGACTCCAAGTCTGTACAGTCATACACGACGATAATTCCATGGGCACCTCTGTAGTAACTCGACGTTATTGTTCGGAAACGCTCCTGTCCTGCAGTGTCCCACTATATAATCATACCACATGACATTTTAATCAGTCATCTCTCCTCCCCCAAATAACACCAATAAACCAATATCATGCTAACAAACACGAATCCTTACAATTTGAAGCTTGATGGTTTTTCCATCTAATTCAATGGTCCTAATTTTCTGTTAAAGAGAGAAGGAAAATACAACAAACCTTTAGAATAATCCTTTTCCACAAACATAATAAACAGTTATGTCACTAATAGACATTTTTCACTTACAAAGTCCACACCTATAGTACTGATGTAGCTATCTGTGTAGGTATCATCCTAATAAAATAATAAGGAAATCGTATTTAGAACTTCATTCTTCATTGCATTCATTTATACAGTGCAAATGTATCATACAAAACATCGTTAAAAACAACTTACTGAGAATCTGAGAAGAAGACATGACTTTCCAACACCAGAATCCCCAATCAACAAGAGTTTGAACAAGTAATCACTGTAAAAAACACAAGGATAAAAATGAATGAAAACTTTCCCTTCTACGTAAGTTCTCTGTTCTAAACCATACAAGATTTTCCGCGACCTTCACATTCACTATTACATTACACTAATAAGAATATATCAAAGGGTTGAAGTTCACCACTTATCAAACTCAATTCGTCAAGTCAAATGACTCATTTAATGTCCAGTCATCTGTTTGTTTCATACGCGTACATTAATATTTTTTTATTTAATTTTAAAGCTTAGTTCTTGAAGGGTTTTCTGTCGTTCAAAATTGAAAAGCCAAATAGGGCGGATAAATCTCTGTACACAATATTTACCTTAAAATGGCAATTCTTATGAAATGGGCGGAAATGAATCTCGAGTATATTAAAATAAAATGAAAAAAAAGATAATTTGTAACTTACTAGTCAGCGTTCATTGCGGCCATTCCACGAGAAACTCGAAAACGTAGTTAAAAAACTGAAAACGTAAACGTTTGGAACACTACGACGAAGGGAGTAGGAATGGAGTGGACGAATTGAAAAACTGAAAAATAAGGCGAAGACTGTATTGTTTAATTAAAAAGGCGAGTAGTATGATTTTGTAGGAGGTCTTGTACGTGTACGTGGACAAGGACCTTTTCCTGTGTGATCTGTGGAAAGAATGAATAAGGGCAACGTCATTCACCCAATATGTCCAACCCAGAAAAAGAGTAAAGTGATACAGAGAAACTCCGTCCGTCCGTTTCGTTACTCGTTTTACGACCGACTGAAAAGATCAGCAGACTCTGACGTGTCGCAAGTCTGACTCATCCCCAAATAACAAGCTTTCGTATGGTTAGAGGGCGCTCAACATTCCGTATCATTCCTTTACATTTGTATGTCCGTGTAACTCATTGCCCCTTTATAATTTTGCTTGTTTTATTGAGTTTGATTACGTATTATTTATTTATTATACGATGTAATGTATTACGCAATATGTTAACTGATAATAACTGCTTTCAAGAGTTCCTTTCATCAACAGAAATGACGTCGTTGTTGTGTACGCCGTTACATCATTCAGAGAACGGGATTATGTACTTAGATTACCATGATAGCATGTGAGTGGATACGGATTACGGATTTTGGAGGAAATTGAAATTGAATTCCCTACACAAGTGCAGATTAAAACTTTTATGAATTCCAAGATTCCAAGAATTATCAACAGTTTTCACTATAGTCATAGTCCTGTTCATATTGTCCTTTACCACCAGAAGAAAACTGTATTTTTAAAAGATCAAGTGAGAGGAATAAAGGCGCAATTTCGCAAACAAAATAAACGGAATCATAATGTTGCAAAATGAAAATCTGTTTTGTGTGATCTCATCATGCACTCATTTTAAGTCGGCATTTTCACATACAATTTTAGGCCATAAGACTCGAACTGGAACGCAACTCAAGACTTCTCGACGACAAGCGAGTCTCGGATTTCTTGTCCATCTCTCACGGGTCTAATATTCCCTCACCACCACTCTCGGGTTTAGAACTGAGACTCAAAGGAATAGTAGACAAAGTGAAGATGAACGATTTCAGCTTTTATCCAAAGCACTTGACACGTTTCTCTGTGAAGTGTTTAGGTTTTAAGTTTTAAAGGTTGTGAGACTTTAGCGAGAAGAGAGGAATGAGAGCAAGTCTCTGAGCGTTTCTGTTCATCCTATCTTCCACGCCCTTTTGCATTCATCTCTTGTGCTTTGTGAGCAATGAGTAATTTTCTCTTAAATAATAATCGTCAGGCTGGCGTTTTCTCTCTCCTTCTGCTTTCGGCAGATGGATCAAAAGGAACTGTGAGTCGGAGCCAACTTGAGGTGCCATTAACCTCACTCAAGCACCCGAGACTAGACGGGTAAGTTGAAGTGGTCAGAAAAAACCCACATTGCGCGAGAAACCTCGTGTCATGTCCACGTCTTCGTTTAAGAGAAAGAGAGTGAGAGAAAGCGGAGACGGAGACGTGTGTGCGTGCCTTGTCTTTCTAGGTTTCCTCAGTTTCGCATTTTTTTGGTAGTAAATTCAATTATTTAGTTGAAAAGGACGTTTCACATATGACCCTGCTCGCGTCAACTCGCCCTTGTCAACAGAATAACGTAACTTATAGTCAAGTCTCACCACAGGGCAGGTCATGCAACAACCAAGTCATCTGTCCCACATAAGAACTCATTCACAGTCTCTACGGAATAGTCTCGGCATTTTTTTTGTGTTCTTTTTTTACTGTCATTATTCATTTTCTCGCGGAACCCGCTGTGGTTTTGCCTTTTTTAACCCGGGCTTTTTGGTACTATGCGGAATCGAATTTTGCAACTCTATGGAGAGACTTTCAGTGAAAGTGCTCACACTGACTTCATTTCGTTCGTCTTTCGCCTGGCACGACCAGACGGCTTTCACGCAGTTTCTCTAGATTTTCCTTCTTTCTCCATTTCTTATGTTACGATAGACTTCTTTCCATTACGAATTATATACTGCTCAAATACGTGTAACACACCATTACTACTGAATAGTTCCGCACTATCCATCGTTTAATGCTTTTCTTGTTCTTCTTCTCCAATAGCTACTTAAATGTATGCTCATTTCGTTAGACAATAAGATTGACGATGTCTAAAGCAATCTTTTTTGCTTTTTCGGGTGCTGCTCTACTGCTGCTCTACATTTTCTTCACTACTCACAACTCTGAGGATTTCGCATGAACTTTCTTATCAGCAGTCTATTACAATCGTTAAAGCTTTGTACCTTTTTGCACAATGGATCACATGAATTGTGAAAAACAGTACAGCAAAGGCGTAGTAGGCATTAGGCTACTATTATTTCCTTCCTTCCTTTTTCTAACATTTTCTAAACCTACCGTCTGTCTATCTGTCTGTTATACTTCATCAATTTTTAACCAAAATTCAAAATCACGCTCAGAGCTCCAGCACATTCATGTGAAGAAAGTAGGGCAACGTCAATTTTCTAGATTATAGGAAAT
This sequence comes from Harlomillsia oculata, assembly GCA_019776145.1. Taxonomy (NCBI): domain Eukaryota; kingdom Metazoa; phylum Arthropoda; class Collembola; order Entomobryomorpha; family Oncopoduridae; genus Harlomillsia; species Harlomillsia oculata. Next base: position 15,323 of record JABASF010000837.1, read on the forward strand.
AATTCAATTAAAAGCTTCCAAATACAAGGTTTTACTATCTGCATCCTGTCCATGTGATTTGGCTATTAGAAAATCTTTTGTGTTTGGGACTATACTAACTACTAGGTCTCTCAAATATAAAAAGGCGTTACCCACCAAAAAAGTATGAGAGCCCCAAAATGTGATAAAATATGCTCAAACTAGAACTTTCACTAGTTGGTAGTACATTATAAAAGGCTTCAAATGGCGAAAGGTTCCCCATTGAGCGAGCATTGTGCCTTGTACTCAGACTATGGATTGCTTTGACATAAATCACGTTGAATGTTTCCTCTCCCTCACACACACAGTTTGAGAGACTCACATTGAAGGAACAAGCCATAAACTTTAACCGAAAATCATCGAATTGTTATTGGTGTTACAATAGGCTTTTTGTAAAAATAAATCATCTCCTTATATCAATTGTGTACACATTGGTATTAATGGAGGAGCCAAATGCTTCAGGTGCATATTACACGAACGACATTCCGTTCTTCTCGTCCTTATATGATGACCGTTATATATTCGCATTTCACACTTTGCAAAAGCAAAATTGCAAAGGAAATTATACCAAATTATTGGGACAAAATGGTCACCTCAATAACACTTATTTTGAAGTGCTGTCATTAAAACTCTCTTTGGAAAGGTAAACTACAAACTATTATCAATTACCGCTGTATTAAATCCAATTTCTTCAGTAAAGGAACTTAATTGCTCTGTCTATCGGGCTTGCTTGGTCCTAAAGTATGCATTGCATTGTGTTTGTTTGAGAGTTTTATAAAAACTATTAACTATTGAGAGTTTGCATTTACCTATAAGTAAAACGCCAATATGGGCTAAAAGTATAAGTTTGTAACTGTAACTGTCACTCTTTTTAGTACAGTTTCTTAATATTGTTTGATAATGACATTTTATCTGTGCTCTAAATTGGACGATTCTTCAACTACACGTCAACTATTCTTAAATTTTATGCAATAATGAAGTAATAATATTTCCAAATTGCAAAAATGACGTCATGATATATAAATAGTAAAATTGCAAAAACCGAATGAAGTGAAAAGTTTCTCATTGCTGGCATAGTATGTAGTACTGCTAGTATTCAAAGATGATGGCCAAGCGTTTTTCTCCTTAATTTCAATAATCACAGTCCATTAAATGCAATCACGCAAGACAGACGAAGGGTGTGGGCCCCTAATGTGTAATCCGTCCATCATCTTTATATATCAATGAATCCACAGCACCTCTAATTGTTGGTTACTTCACAGTCACGTTATTAAAAGGTCCCAAGACTGATTTTCCTTCTAAAAGTCCATTTCTTGATGGTGCTGGGATTACCCGCGTGGCAATCACAGCCGGAACAGTCGGCCCAAAAACGCAAACTTTCTCTAGACCGCCTTTCCGGTCGTTTTTGTACTAGTCGTTACACTTTATTTCTTGTTGGCTAGTGAGTAATGTATCACTACTTTCCTTACGTCAGCTTTGTGTTAATTTCTTATTGCAAAAAACTTATGTTCCCTTGTTTCGTTTCGTTCTTTCGCACTTTTCTTTGGAAAGAAAGAAAGAAAGCTTGTGTATGCATGTGTTTTTGGGATTCCCGAATGTTTTGCCTTGCTTACGATACATATAGCACATAATTAGTAAACTGAGTAAACTCAGAGTAAGTTTACATGACAAAGGGAAGTTGGGGTCGTAAATTTCATTTATTGGAACATCCTTCTCTTTAATTTATAAGCTCCAGAGAAGAATAATTACACTGAAATCGCACGAATGTGTGCACGGATGTGCATTGCTATATTGGTTTGGTATACGGGAAAATATCGTAGTTGCATTTTACTAGCATAAATTAAGTTTTAAAATCATGATTCATGGTTCATGATGCAAAATCGTGCTGTTTATGCTTTCCTTCATTTCACGCCGTTGTAAATGAAGTAAATGGTTGTGTTTAAACAGACTACAATTTAAAGGTTAAGTTGGTTAAACTCGGAGGACGTAGTAACTAGTAAATCCAAAGCAAATCAACTGAAAAGCATTATTAAAGTTTTTAAGGAATTTTCAGTTTTCAGCAAGTGCCTAAAGTTACGTGAACCATCTTTTCGAACTGTATATTTATATAACTTGAAAGTAAACAATTTATTCCCTAGCGCGTATTTTGCAAATGTTTGCAATTTGACTTAAATTATTGATTCACTTTTTGGTACAGTATACAAGGACGGCTGACTCGAAATCGGTGTCCGTCTAGACACAAAGTACGTATTAAATATTATATGTACATAGAATGCAGAAAAGTAGAACACATCGTCGTCGTTTGCTCTCAAATCTGACTAAAAAGGAAAGACTACTACTGAATGCTACTGAATGAAGGATCTCCCGAAACTATGCGAGCACGAATTGTGTGTTTTAGCATGTGAAGTTTGATGTTTGCAAACACAAGCAAAAACCTTGTTGAACGACCCAGTTGATACTTAATACAAGGGAACAATGCACAAAAGAGAGAACTACGTAGTTAGTAACGTGATGATTACAGTTTTGGAATTGTTTGCACTCTAAACTTGTACACACGGGAAAGTTTCATAGTCTCAGAGGACGACGGCACTCACGGACGGATCACGAAAAATCTGCTGGTAAATTAAATTTCCTGGGGTAGATGATCTTGGTCTTTCTGTTGTGTCATGTCATGTCCCTGATTTCCCGACAAAATTACTGAACGTGCTCAAAAAAGGCATGTCAAAAAATGATGGAAAACAAGTCCTTGCAATAATTTCGATATCGGTTACAAGCGAAAACATCAATATCTAACCCCCAAAAATTGTACCATACTCACATTTGCATTAGCGATTGACCCGGTTCAGAATATGACATTGGATGCCAGTCATTATTTCCGAAGGATGCCACTCAGAAGCTATCAGATGATAATTTTCTTCAACCCATAGCTATGAATTAATTGTTAACCATCGTGTACTAAAGCACTAGAAATTGAAATCATAATTGCTTCTTATATTGTACTATATAGACCTTTCATATTGTACCAAGGTGAGTGGAACTGCATGTTACTATTGTATTCTAGATACTGACTGAATTTGAGTAGGGAAATGACAATGAGTATGGTTTACGACTCAAAAGACAATGACACAGTAGTAAAATGAGAATGGCAGCATCCAAAAATGTCTATTAAAATTCTTCTTGAAATATTTACATTGACATGTCTGTGCTATTACATTTACGGCTTTGCAAATACGATTGGCGTATTCTAGGGTACCAAGCCTTAGTCTCATAGTTTTACTGTTGTCCTTCTCGTTACAACCTTCGCTTCCACTTGTGGTGTAACCATTAGATTTACGAGCTCAACTTACCTTTACCTAATACCTAACCTATATACACTATATTCTATACTTTAAGTGCACATGATCTTATTTACTACAACATTTATGTAAATGGATTTTTCTGTTTGCTCGTGACCGAAACGGAAAGCAGGTTTACGATTGGCCGTACATTGACAGTTTCAAAAGTTCCACGAACGAACGTCCTTTATTTTTGAAATTATACAATGCTTGAAAAAGAACCGAGAACTAGACAGACAGACAGACAGACAGACAGAACCGGAGAGACAGAACCGTGAACGAAGGATAAAGGGAAACTAAAAAATCCGTACAATTTGAAGACAAAGAGGTCTTTTTTGAAATTAAATGATGATGTGCGAAAGAGACTTCATTTCGTAGACTCAATTGTTCTGACATTAAATGACAACGAGGGGTGAAAATCTGCTCTAAGGCTTAAAGTCATTCTCTGGGATTCGTGTTCATGTCGTAAGTCATTCAGGAATGAGCCAAATGGCTTTTTCATCCTGGAGATTTAGCAGTGGAAGAAACTCCTTTGACGCTTCCACACTACGACATATGAAGTTTCCATTTTACCAACGTAATTGAACACAATGAATTGAACATGAATGCTCAAATGGGACTCAAGGCTCTAGAAGAAAGCGTCTTGTAAAGGTACAAAAGGCGTTGTTGTGTTGAACTTGATCGAATCAACTTAAGCTCGTTATTGTGGATGAAGTTATTCATTTAAGGATTTCCAGCTGCTTGCATGTTTAGCGTGAAATGTTGCACGTGCTAATGAACCAAAAAAGGGGAAAGTCGCACTGTACACACAGCATTTCATTTTCACGGGTGTAAATTGTTATAGCCGTAATTCCAACACATTTTATGCACACATATTCCATTCTTCTTCCTTCTTCGTGCAATCCAAGTTTTCTTAATAATATGGTTGTAGAAGGGAAAATAGTGGGAGAAAACTGTAATTTGAATCCATCAGAAAGGAAAATTACAAAGGGAACAAAGAAAGTTGAAAAGGTGTAAACTTTCATGACCAAGTGCATTTTCTCACAATATCGATTTTTCCCCGGAAGTTAAATGTCAATATTACTTAATAAATCTGTCCTTGAGTGCATTTTAGTGGGCAGTAAGTGTAAAAAAAGTGCAGGAATGCATTCTCAACGCATTTATGTTTTGTTATTCAATGCTAACTCTTTAGTGTTCCTTCATGATTCAAAAAATATCGACTGCTTCGGATGTTTCTAAAGTAAACTTTTCAGTTTTGAGAGAAGATGAGGCAAAGAAGAGAAAAAGTCTAAGACGACGACTACCGACGAAATTAATGCAGTGCGAAGGAAAGCGCAAGGTGGGGATTAAAGTGATTAGTGTGCCGAGATGATGAGGATGAGAGAGGAGGAGGAGGAGGAGAAAAGTTCCCCAGTTGTTTTCAGCTTGGGCGAAATGATTAAGAAAAATTAAGAACCTTAGGGAATAACCCGTTACGGAACACTGAGACTGACAGGCGAGGTTCTTCTGTGCCAAAAAAAGGTTTTTAATATATCCCTCCCAAACACTTTTTATAGAATAAGAATCTTTCGTTTTGTGAAAGCCCTGTGCTGTGTGGTACGACGGCGGCATTTTATTAGCATTGTGAATGTTAGTTGAGAGAGTTGAAGCACTAAGACCGTTTATAGTGTTAGAAGTACTACTTGTACTAATATTATATAAAAAGAAGTGAGTTACATGGTACTATTACATTAGGAAAGTATCAAAAAACGTGAACGGAGAAGTGAAGAAAACAGGGATGATGTGGTGGAGGGGATGATTGGTAGAGGATGACGATGCCATGGTGCAAGCAGTTGAATAGAAAGCAAATCGAAGGAGCAAATGAGTGAAATGAGTGGAAAGAAAAGAGAAAGGGGGAAGAAAGAAAGCAAAAGCTAGTGAAAACGCATTCATCCATGCAGTGAAGAAAAGCAAGTTTTTCTTTCTCTCAAGGAATTTTTCAGAGGCAAAAGATGGAAGAGATTCAATAGATGCAGTTGGTGTTGGTGGCCACACATCGATTGCATAAGGAATGAAATGAGAGACAGAACTAAAGAGAAGAGAGAATAAGACTTTTCTTAACTGTGCTGTGGTGGCCGCCGCTCTTTTCTCAGATTCTTCTCGTGTGGACTGATAAAAAATTGAGGGTTGAGTGATCGAGGAAAGCATTAGCATTTCACGACTTGGCCTTCTGGGCACGGGACATGATTGAGTGAGAAGAATACGCTCCAATAATGTGATCCCATGAATAAGTAAAGCACCCGCGGATTTGAGCTCGTGTTGAGTGCCGAGTCGGTCTCTGGGTTGACTTTGAATCCTTCACAATCTGTCCGTCGCCCCGTGACTCACTTCAGACAAGGTTGAAGAGATCCACACACACACAAACATGAACAGAGAAAATGAAAGAAAAAAATACGAGTACCTTGAAGACCCTTTTTCCTTCCAATACTGGCCAAAAAACCATTTTGAAACCAAGTCTTTCCATTTTATTTTACCAAAAAGGGATTTTTTTAGAATAAGAAGGTACATAGAAAAAGACAGAAAGAAAGTCATCCTTATTCTGTCCTCGTGGCATTGTCGACGCTCCGTATGTAAGCAAGCCTTTGGCATTCATCCATTTGAAAAAGGGCAATGGGTAAAGTCCCTCAAAAAACCCGGGTAAGAAAGAAAAAACAACCTGAAACCTGAATCAGAGTGACGGCGGTGTGGCCACAGCAGTGGTGGTGCATCATGAAACGTGTATGTAGTAGTGACAAATGTGATTTACACTTTGGAGAAGTTTTGCTTCCTTACCCATTCATGTATTTATGGTTCCATCAGTTCCATCTTGTCGGGGATTTTTATTACTCCTGCATAAACTTGGAGGCTCTTTCTCTTGTCCCTTACTTGTATGAAGATATATACTTTTCTCCGCTTCTTCTTCTTCTATGTCATCTTTGTCCACATTCGAATTTAAGCGAGTGTCTTTCTTTCTCCATATACTCGATAAGCATCGCATGTCTCACCTGCCGCCTCCGTCTCTCTTGTGCCTCATATCTTTCTCCGAATAATTTTACTCTTTCCCCTCTTCTTTTGCTTGCACACAGGGAGCGTAATGTTATTGAAATATTGCACAAGTGTCTCTTTTCCCCCGATTGTGCGTAGAATACATGTAATATGATATCAAAAGTACACTTACACCCTTCCTGTCTCTTGCTACTGAACGAAAAAAAACGAGCAATACTATATTGCAGGAAATCTTATATCAAAACTCAAAACAACAAAAATGGGGAATTTCTAATGAGAAAGTGCCCTTTTATTACATATAGTAACCCTTACATAATGTACCATATAGACATCATGGACACTCACGAGTTGTTACAATCACCACAGGAAGGTACTTTTTAGGATACTTATACTACAAAAAATGAGAGTGAAACATTCTTCCAAAGTTTTTGAGGATTGGTAAACCTTGATGGCAACGAAAAGCAAACTTTTTCCTATCTGACTGGGCAATAAGAACATTTTGGGCTATCCAAAGAGAGTCATTCGCAGTTTGCCATCGCGTATAGCTTGAAGGCAATGAAATTAGACATTTTGAAAGCTGCCAGTGATCACAAGGAGACGTATAGAGACAGTTTTTTGTTTTTATATCTTCCGTGGTGTAGAGAGCAAAATTCTACAGTTCCGTTGCCGCCTTGGTCATTCAAAAGCCCATAAATGACACGAACAAACTCTACTAAAAATTGACAAAACCAACAACATTTTTCTCTCCTCTTTTTTTGGTAAAAACTATCCGTTTTGCTTTTTGAAGGACTCAAGTGGCTTATCCAAATCTACTGTAATCGAGAATACTCCTCTATCGTCTTATCTTATGATTTCTGTCAAGTAGCAATGCATCCCCAACCGTTTTTACCGTTCTGCCGTTGCTTTTGAGCTGCTGTTTGTTGCTGTTGCAATTTTTGTTTGATCTGCTCCAGGGGTAACGTTTTTTATTATAACATGAGATCCAGACTAGGAGTGTCTACAAAAATACAAATGCGTTAGCTCCGCATTCGTTATTTTTTACCTTGCGGAAATCAGTTGTATGCACATCACGGAAGAACAATGAGTCAACTTCCACTTTTCTCATCTATCTGCATTTTCCCTTTTCCCCGGAAGGTAAGAAAAAGCCTAAGTCGACAGTCAAGCAGTCAAGCTGCTACATTAATAATGTCGTATTACCTTATACTATAACTTGTTCTGAGAATAACTTTACTCCGCCTTCCAGTTCCAATCTAAACTTACAACTGCACTCGATTTCCTTTTTCCCCAACTGCTTTTTTCCAAAATGGTTTTCGCTTTTCAAACAGGAAACTGATGCAATTCAGTCGCTTTGTATGAATAATGAGCTGCTTCTCTACATAAAGTTATGAAATTGTCCAATATCTTTAGGAAACCCTTCAAAAATATATGTTCCTCTTTCCTGTGCACAATCCGAAACAAAATGGTTTCTTTTAAAATTACTATGCATACAATTTTGGACAAAACGGACAAAATCTCCATTTTGCACAGATTTTCGTGTTCATGGTACCACAAGCCACATCCTCTAGACGCACGCTCACGCTTATGAACAACCCTTCATTACACTAAAAATCTTGAAAATTAGGTTAATTTTTGAAAAATCTTTTCGAAGCTAACCGTTTCATCTACACTTTTAATTATTGTTCCATTATTAAGTACGATTTCTGCGTTGAAAAAGTCGTCGCAGGTCGCAGTATACTACAAACACCTAAACTACTATCTATCTTTTTTATGTAAATATGCATGCTCCCAAAAAATGTGAAATGGCACGAATCTGTTAACAACGTATGACCGTTTTTTCTCAGAAACGTCACAGAATAAAAAGAAAAAGCAAGAAAAATAAAGTTGGTCTGGTTTTGTTTTGTCATTTCCCAAGATTCTTCGTTTCCTTTTTCCCGCATATATAAAAAAGAAGGAAAGCTAAACTGATTTTTTTCGGGGGAAACGACGACATTGTGAAAAAGGCGTCAGATGAATTTACGTCCGGAAGGCCATTCAGCTCCGTTCATATTGCCATGTTTATTTGGCTATACAATCTGCAACAACCTCAGTGTGGCTACTGCACTTTTGGTCGTTTAAGCTCTGTTTTTGTTGTTACTACTTGCGTACTTCGTTTCTATTGTCCATTGCACAGAACAATCCAGCTAACACAAGTGAAATCTCAAATTCAAACACAACGACGTAACGTACTATAATAGTACACCAAAAGAAACGACTGAGGACTGACTCGTTCCTAGAGAATAAAGATATTCCTTTTCCCAACCATTTTATACGGACGTAAAATGTAGGCCATTTGCAAAAAAATGTTTTCTATATGTGATTCTATCCAGTTCTCGTACTTTCTCCGTAGAGAGACGCAAGGAAGTACTTATAAAGGAGGATAGTAAAGTTTTTGGTAGTGTTTGCTCTTCTTTCCCCCATATCGCATCGCAAAGTAAGAGTACACATTACAATGCTTACATTACAGTTTTTGAGTTGGCCCTGTAGCCTTTTACTTCTTAACAGCGCAATTCCCAATACGACCTTTTTCAAATGGAAGAAACGGCATTGGAATTACGTAAGCAAAACTGTACACCGGAGCAGTTAAGCAAAAGAGATTGAGTTTTTTTCCAAGTCGTCTCTTCTCCTTGTAACCTTCTTAAATTCTATCGATTCTACAGTCATTTATGAAACGAAATAGTCTCAAGACCATCTCCATTAGACCAAGTCGTTCTCACGGTTATGTCTTACGTCTTACTATAGGCAAAATCTCGACAGAATCTTACTTTATATAGCATGACTATATGACGATACCAAACAATGCAATGGTAGCAGATCGGTTTGCTCTCAGACTCACCAGGAACGTTTCATATATTGGTCATTTTATGACAATACCATATAGCAGGGAGACTATTCTATCTTTATGTGTATTAAAGGCGTTGTGTATACGAGTTTCGCAACATTTTTCTAAGCTGGGGGTAAGTATAAGTAAGAAGTTGAGTATTGTAGCGTTATTTTGACTTGATTTCTCAAACAGGAAGTGTAAGTGTTACATGGAATAATCTTAAGACGGAAGCAGTATTAGAATTCAAAAAGGAAATGCAAACTTGGACAGACACAAGGAGTAGGAGACTCTTGTGTTCCAAATGTTCCTGCCACGCAATCAAGGCAGAGGATGTTGGTGCTGCTACTAAACGTGAACTATGGGATTATATTCGCAAAGACAAACACAAGGGAGCTTATAAGGTTTTTGAATGACTACACTAGTTTTGTATAAAGTTTGCGTCTCCTTCGTCTTCTTCGGTCGTCGCTTTATAAGGTCGCTTTCATTTCAGGATGGTTGTGCCTAAAGTCCCGAGTAAATTTGAACAGGAGCGACCGGATATTATCTGTGGAGCAATGGCCATCGTTAGAAACGTTATTTTTTGATCCTTGCTCTTCCTCGCAAGTAAAGTTGTCGTCGATTCAACTTTGTATCAAATTATTACAGTGAAAAGACTTTAAAGAAAGAGAAGGGAAAGACGAAAGTCAAGTGGTCGGCTTGTTGAGTCTTATCCTCTCCACAATTTGAGTTTAAAAGAAGCTTTCATCTCATCACATAGACTTTGTAATGGAGTTTTGCATGGAGACACGAGAAAGAGAGACGGCCTTAGCACTCCATTTCCTCAGTGCAATCGGAATCCCATGGCAGACTCATGGAAGTGTGAAAACTAATTTCGATGTTGAACACGCAATACACGGCTAATAAAACGTGCCCTATACATTTCTGATGATGCATGAACCGGCCATTTATTTCTCTCAATTACTGCATCACAGTCCAAAGACCAGCTGGGGTTCCGCTGAGTTTCCGCCACTACTGCCACCGCCACAAAAACAGTGTAATGCCAAACCCATCTCTTCCTTCCGATTTTCCGGACTTTTGGCTCAACTGAACAACACTATACATTTTATTCCGTCCTCTAGTCCTCTTCCTATCTTCATGGGATTACAAGTGTATGAACTAAATCCCTCGTTCTAGTCAGTCCGCAAGGACTCGAGAGCTAAAGGTTACTCATTTTAACTATGCCTTTCAAACTTACATGCCTAATTTAATCCTTTATTAAGCGTTCTTTGCTTTGCAACAGTCCAAAAATGGCACTATATATAGGTTTACGTTACTGTTGATAGTGTGCTAATGAGATCTTCAAAAATCAAGTGTCATTCAAGAAAATCCCTTTCCTCCTATGCTGATGCTTAAATGCTTAAATTCCCGTCTCCCTGTGTCTGTTTCCATTTCACTTTTCACGACAATGGAGGACGATTATGGTTTTTTGCGAATTCATGCAATTTAATTGAAATTAATTATTAAACAACATTGATTGAGTCTCCTTAATGTGCTACAGTCCTTACAATGAGATAGATCTATTTATTGAGTGAGTCGCTACCTCGTAAAATGAGAGTACAGTCGTTTTTACCTTCCTTTTTTCTAAGTTGAGGCATTTGGAAGACATTTTCCATCGACACAAGGTTGCACTAAAGCAGATTGCATGTCTCTCAACCATTTGCGACTGAATGACGCAAACATGCGACTCATACATGCTAAATAATAAGAATGAAAGATGTAACTACTTGCTAATAAAATTATAGTCGAAAATGGAAAGCTTTAAGTTCGTTGACTAGCTTCGTTGAAGTAAAGTAAGCCGTAACTGAAACAATTTTCATACAAATACGTTATACAACCTTGAACATGGATGATCAATGATCATCGGATATAGAAAAATTATGCAGGTTCGTTTTTGTTGTTGAACTCGGGGCTGTCTTTGTTTCGCATGGTAATCAAGCCAAGCTCTTGTGTGCGTAGTATCGATCTGGAATCCCGAGTATGGACAAGTGAAGAAAAATGAAATTAATGCACTTTTTCGGACACAACTAATCGATTTTCGTGTCTGTGGGGGAAAACCCGAATTCTACGCCTATCAACTATCAGCTCCAGTGTAGCATATCATCGTATGATATCATGATGAAGTGATGATACATTTTCACTTATTGGAGTTGACACATACGATGAGCATTCCTAGATAGTTTGAGTAGGTTTGGGGTTTTCCTTCATTCTTCCTGCATAATTCTCTCTCGAGGGAGTGACCAGAACCGCACATACTCGCAGAACAACAAAGGGCCTCCCGACAATTAGACATGAGAATTAAATGTTCATCCACGCAAGAGTATTCCGTATAATGCGGAAAAGTTGAGTTTGTCTCTCTCTCTTCCCTTCTGTGTGTGTGGAAATGTGGATTGTTGATTCAGCTGTGGAGTGCAGGATTGTGAGGACGACGAAGGAGATGAACCTTTTATAAGCACCATAGTATTTTGTTGCTCTGAGGCTCATTTACATATGGAATCATTCCTGTTTGTTCCGTGTGCAATGTTTGACTACTCCTTCCCACTCGTATTCTGAATCAATTAGCACACGCGATATCAAACGAGCTATATGCGTGGTATGGCACGATGAGAAAAATGCACACACTACGCTGTTCCAGCCCTTCTCCTTAATAGAAGTGGTTACTGGAAAACGGAAAGTTACTGACTTATAGTACCTCAACCTCATCTTCGAATTTCTCACTATCGTGTATGTACCAAACTTGTAACGTCTTCAGCTGAAAAGGAAGAGGTGATTTTCTTCTCAAACTCTTTCCTGAGTATTCTGAATTCTGAGCTGTGCTGGTTCTAGAAACTTTTCGCTAGAAGAATAAATTGTGTATAGCAATAAACTGATATACAATAACGCAATACAAATACTAATATAGTATTGTAATTTGTAATGCAGAATGGATGCTGCGATTATGATCTTTTTCTATGTGTTTGAGCGAGCACGTCGTCCGCACGCGAAATGCTCAAAGCACTGTCACAGTTCCTTTGAAAGGAACCATTAGTCACTTCATGACAAGTGCGAGGCTTTAGGTATCGACCCGAAGAAAAATGACGCAGAAGAAAGAGTAAGCGAGAGACTTCCTAATCATCATTACAGTAGTCGCAAAATGTAAAGTCACACTGTCATGCAAAGTCTTTTGTGGCCAAGACGTTCGTCTATTCCCGGAATTTTTGCCCATGCTTAAAATGCATATTACATCTACACGCAGCATTTTTCTACTCCATTTTTCTTGTTATAGAGTTCATATTGCTAATGTGAATGTCATTCTGGCTAATGTCGCTTTTTTGAATTGGAATTGTTATTTATACAATACATTTGAATTATTACCAGTACATTTACTTCACAAAGCTTCTGTTAAAAAAAACATGTCATAAGGTTTTCCTTATGCCTTTTGGGAAGTAATAAATGTTTCTTGATATTTTCTTCCTTTTTGGATTTGCTTTATTCAAATCAAAGGAAAAGTGTTATTTCTTGCTGAAAATTCGATAATGTCAATGTGACCTGGTGCCTAACCTTACCAAATGAAAGCTCGTCACGTAACAGTCCATTAATTGTTCACACGTCACATTTCACACAGTTCCAAATTCCGTGATTCCATTTTGTATTCTAGTGTTATAAGAGGGAAACGTGCTGCATCCCGCCCCGTTTGACCTCATGAATCATCATCAAACAAGACGGACGGATCCGCAGTCAGCAAAATCTCGGTCAGAACGAGACGAGACGGGTTTCAAGCCGAAATTCATTTTGTTCAGGTACTAATATTGACTAACTAGTAGTAACTACGTTGTATATAACCATTTACCATTTAGCACTTAGAAATTAGTAAACCTCCTACTCAAAGTGCAAATTAGCCAGCTTACGAAGGTGCAGCATGTTGTGAACAAAAATAAAATGCGAAAACAAAATCGAGCAGCGAAGAGGATGAAGCATTTAGACATAGTGATTGTTCACTGAAGGCGTACGACGTAGTAACAAGTAAATGTGAGCGAGACGATGAGAAGAAGAGTGAAGAGCTCCATTTGCAAATAAATCACATCTGACGCATTGCATCCACCAACTTGCATCCGTAATGAAATGAAGTTGAAGGTATAATTCATTAGTAAGTTAATTAGTGGGCAGCCGTCATGTGGGGTTGGGAGAAATAAAGTCTCAAGAGCACCCACAAGACTTCTTCTTATTTTAAACTCTTTCTCATTTCATTATTATATTAGTATATAAAGAAAAACGAGATTCCTTTTTCGTTGTCTCCTTCTATCTTGAGTGGTTCCTTTCCTTTGTCTTCCCATCTTCATCTTTTTTAACTTGTTTTTTCCTGACTGACTTTTCATAGTGTTCCTTCCTCAGGTTCCCATCTTCCCATTAGCTTTTGCAACCACAAAATCCTCTGGAGTGTCAGTAAATATTCCTTTGTAGTCAAAAGCGAGACTAAAATCCCGTTTTTCATCCGAAAAACAACTTGATGAACACTTGTTTTATTACAAAAGCCTACTGTTTACTTTAAACAGTTTCTGAGACGTAGGCGTGTTTGGAATCAGTTTAGTGTGCTAGAATAACCATCTCCGCATTTCGTTTTTCCAGGAACAGAAAAAGCCGAAAAACATAATTTTCCATCCTTGGACTTTCACGATGGTAAGAAGTAAACAAGGAATGACTATTTACTATTTTAGTTTATTGCAATTTTATAGGTCGTTTAGGTCATAGTCATTTTGAGAAACAAATGAAACTGACGTAATTGTTTTCTTCGTAGTCTATTATCTATGGTCCTATAAATGAGGAACAAATGAGTAAAAGATATGTACAATTTTACCCCAAGTGAAATCAAGCGTTCTAAAAAGTGTGTGCAGAGTTCAATGTTCAAATACATGCCTTACATGAGAGAGACTCGACTCATCGGCATGAACGAAACAAACACGGGTAAAACGAGAGACCCGGGAATTGGGGAATTGAATGTCAGAATAGTTAGAATAACTATATACGTTTATAAGTTTGTTTGTTTGCTCAGTGCAGAGTCATATAACGAGATGGGATGCCAGTGAAAACCAAAAGAGAGATTATTTAATAACTGGGAAAGCATGAAATAGAAGTCATTAAAAGCCTATGGCATATATCGAGGGAAAACAGAATCACACACGACATGTAATAGACGTTATAGTAATAAAAGCATCTGAAATATGCTTTCGCTTTTGTAATACTCAAGTCACAGAGGCCAATTTGCCATTTGTATTCACCCCACCGTCGTTTTTCCCTCAGAGTTATTATGCGTCTTCAAATTTTAATCATTGTCGTTCATTGCCCGCGACGACGACCCTTAAACTCACCCGTTGCGGGTACTCAAGCATACTAACTTTTCCACGGACCACTGCCCTTTTTGTCCTTTTTTTGTCTTTATCTAAAAGTTATGCTATATACAGAGAATGGTTATTACGACGTATTGTATATCCTTCCGTCCTTCACACTCTTGTGAATCTAAAGCAAAAAAAAGTGCACAAAATTGCATTATAAACCATTCTTAAAGTGACGGAAGAAGGAGAAAAGTCCAGCGTTTCTATCTGTACTTTTCCCAAGCTTTTTGAGTTTTTGTTAAACACAGAGAGAAAGTGCATGAGGAATGTGAGTTGACAATGCATTTTTCCTAGTCGTTTATTCCCATCTCGGGAGAAAGAGAAAGTTGAGTTAGGAGAAGACAGAAGAGTCAACTTGGAACTTTTTTCTTTTATATTCGCTCTGGAGCAGAGTCTTAACGGACAGACGACAGCCTCGACCAACCGACCGACTCACTCACTCACTCACTTTTTTTCTGGAAGAAGAATAAGAAAAAAAGTTTTAATGTGATATAATTCTTTGACACTTGAGAGCCCGCAGTCACTTGCAACACAATAGAGAGTGGATTGAGTTAGGTAGTCCAGCTCTCTATGGTTTTGTTAGCCTTTCACACCTTGTTGAGCGAGTTGAGCGCAAAAACGCGAGACTGCTGAAGAGGGATACATTTAACACTTTCGCCAAATGACGGTGAAGGCAGTAGAAGGGACGACGACGTTGTCTTCCCGTTTTTTCTTATTTTTCTCCCTTATCCACTTCTCAAGTTGTGTTTTCCTTACGTCTTTTTCTGACTTCCTTTCGTTTCGAAACTGTGAGCGGATGGAAATCAACTTCTTCTGTTTGAAAGTAAACAGACTTGTGTGTTTTTTCTTCGTTGCTTCACTTTCTCTCAGAACGACTTTCGTCAGCAGGCCAATAATGGTTGAGATACAATGTTCCACTGAACATTTTATCGTTTTGGCCTCCTTTTTCTTTCCCCACTTTTGCCCGTTAGACACTCCATTTTCTTGGCTTTCTCCACTGTTTTTTGGTATGGGTCTGTTGCTCATTCCAGTGGTTTCTTCGTCGGTGCTGTTTGTAATGTTTTTCAGAACAAATATTCGGTCCAAGA
>JABASF010000838.1:0-31041 GCA_019776145.1 Harlomillsia oculata
CCATGTTTGACAATCGAGTGTGCACCGTATTTTTTCCTCCAAGCATTGTGAATTGTGAGGGAAATCTATGTTGTTTACACTTACACAAGCATTCAAATAATTCGGCTTTTCCTATCCTTGCACTTGGAGTTGCAGGGATTTTTGTAATGCATGTATATTAAAAGCATAAGGAGTTGCTGAAGAATTGTAGTAAGGAAGCAATTTTTGAAAATTTCAAAATTTTACTTTCATTACTATGATACGTCCTAATTCCATCTGAATCACTTGTCGGCATATTTCGGCATTTTTTCAAATTAAGAAATTTAAGTTTGTACCGGTTGAGCTACGGTGGCTTGAATTGAATACCGAAACTATAATATCCGTGCGGTGAGTTCTAGTATATGATGTGCCAGTAATTGCGTATTGCAGGAAAAGGCAAAGGTATCGCATATTATAATAACGTTGAATAATACACAAATTCACAAGTATGGTTGCAGTGCTTGAGAACTATTCGGTTCATTTGAGAAGAAAAACCTGGGAAATTTCCCTTGGAAGCGGAGAATCGTCGGATGCCGAGTTCCTCCGTCTAAAAATTCCTTTCAAGGCATCATCATCATACATAGAATTTTTTGAGTTTGACTTTTGTCATGTTTTGCGCACATAGGTCACAAGCAGGAGCTTCTGTGGGAACGTGCGTTTCGTACGTATCCCACTGTTTGCAAAATGAGACAAAACGCAAGTTGAATTCAAGTTCAAGTTCATTCAGAAACTTTGCAGGCGTACATTTGACTTTTTATACTTTACGTGCACTGAAAGTTACGAAATGAATGTAAAACAATGTAGAAATTGTAATTTTATATACACAATATATAATACTGCTACTGCTGTAATATGCTGTAATGTAATCCTACACCTCGTTCTTTCCTTCCTTCCTTCCTTGTAAACTGCCTGCGAAATTCATGAACGAATGAAATTGAAACTACAAAATGGTCAGTATCATTTCCAGAATGGAACGTGCGAGCAAAAACATGTTCATCACCCATGAAATACGTCAGTGTTACTTGTTGCTTTTGTATAATGTTGTACACTCCAGTGCGCAAACAAGCTATAATCTCTGTATTTAACAATGTGCTGTGCTCACTTGTCCATTGAGAAAACCCACTGGGACGCTACATCTGAAACAACAACTTCCGAAATTGTCTCTATTAGAAGAATTCTATATAAAATATATAACCGCATATCAACGAGTAATCAACGTCACCAGTACAACAGGAGCAATCAGCATGCAAGTCACCAGCTTATTAGCTTAAGGAAACATTTCAAAATGACCTGCCTCTAGCCTTAAGTACACTGCATTTCTATGTGTTAAATCATATTTTATTCCAACTCGCATTTGCTATACTATACAGTATGACAAACGGGCGAGTTATAATAAACCTTAATGGAACTTGGGAAGTGTAATCAGGGTAATCTCTATGCATCACCGTTATACAATTACCATCTCAGCCTCTGGCACCACTATGGACTCAGAGCAGCTCACCTAATAAATACTTTGCAACTTACACTACACATTTACACACACGTGGAAAGAATTCATAACATTCATTGTTGTATTTTTAAACTTGACATCACACCTTTTTGAAAATGTCACTCGTGACGTGGCAATTTATAAAATCATACAGCATGCAAGTATAACATTGAATGGTACTAATGTCAATTCTATAGTTTTGGGTGCCAGGTGAAAGTCATGTTATGAAACTCATGTCAACAGGGAAAGTGCCTATGCTAAACATCAACAATACTGAAATAAAGTATACCTTTAAAAGCAATGTTTCAGCCCCTTTAATTAACTACCGGCAATATGGTATTCATAAGAGGCCAAGTCCACTATATAATTTTATTGATTCATTCTAATGCCACTACATTCTTGAGCAGTTTGAAGGTGTAGTGGTTCATTCCCACATTCCAAGAGGAGTTTCCTTCAAGGGATTCAAAATCTGGATGCATATGGCATGCGTTCGGGGGCGCATAAAAGATGTTACGCACATACATTTTTGTACAGATTTTCCTAAGAGTTAGAATCGGAAAATTGGAATCCGATCCGAAACAACGTACTGGATAGGCTGTGTGGAAAGGAGAGAATGAGATTCTGAGGCAATACCGTGGACAGGTCGGAGAACTGGAACAAAAAACTGAAAACTTTGCTTTAAATGCTCATTCTTGACTTGTCTGGACCCTCGGTTTCATCACGGATCATTTCCACGCGTGTTTATTTACAAACATAGTACATGGGGTTGCAACGCTTCATGGTCACAAACTCATATCTTGTACTTTTGTTAGATACGGGATCTGGAAAATGTTCCTTCTCCCTTTTCTCAATGTCTGTCACAAAGTCACAACATTGATTGCCCAATGTTTCAACTGCAACAAAGTATGAATACACAACTCTTGTTCATATTGCTAGGACAGACGCTATATTAAAATAGAATTTTTAATTGTTAGAATCAAATTTTATTCCCTTTCATGCAATAAAATGTTTTTAAAATGTCATAAAAGAAATAACTTACTATGAACGTACGAAAACGACAAATTAATATAGCACGGCTTTATCTGAATATGAACACTAATACCATTACTAATGTAAGTACATGAGTGCATTAAGGAAAGGGGGACTTTTGCATGCTTAAGTAGATATTTCAATGTAATTTGGTTAAAAGCCCTGATTTGATCCTCGTTGTACGATGTGGTAATCCTAAAAGAAAGGGTTAATTGACCGTGTCACTTTTAATCTGTTGCTAATGCATGCGGTCCAAAAGAGCGTTACAATAATTTTGAGAGTAGCTGACTGAGTCAACCGTGTCTGAGTCAGTCGGCACTTTGGTACACTTGTGACATGTTCTTGTGAAAGATGATTATGTCAACTCGTCTCAATTGTACTGTTTATTATTCTCACTTAACCATGGACAATTATCCTAATAATTTTTCATAAATGGTAAGGATGCGAGAAACCAAATAGGATCAATGAGTGCGAGCTTCTATGCTTACTTGCTCGTTGCTCCTACAAAAAACATCATATTTTACTATACAGATGATAAGATAATACTTTCCACTTGTCCTATTATAATACATAGTAGCAACAGCCAAATCCTTGTATTAATATACGTTAGTTCTGCTAGACACAACAAAAGCGACAGCAACAGGGTGGTGAGAAAGTGTTTTAAAAACTGAATCTAGTTGTGCTCACCACTTGAAAAACGGTAGGGAGTACTTCACTCTTCAAAAAAGAGGACCATGTCAGAATTAAATTTCAACCCAAAGACCCGTAACGCCAAACGCAGCATCGGTGGCATACATCATTACATCATACTTCGTTCAATACTCTGAAAGGATTCGGTTCCTTATGACCATGAGGGTTAGAGCGAAGCCAAACAGAATGTGTAAGAAATATTAAGAACACACTCGACTTCTTTTTTTTTAAAAAAAAAGGGGGAACAGTAAGTCTTAACAGAGTAGCCTTTACGTTCATTTGAAAGCCAATGTTTCTTTACTGTACGTGTTTCCAGACTAGAAACTATGGTAGGAGTTTCCCACGGTTGTATCCTAAATAAACCAACTCATCTCATCTCTTTCCAGAATTAATGCAGAGAATGAGATGCAATGCAATATGGAGGGCAATGTGATGTGATGTGAGCTGAGAAGAGGACGTCTCTGGGAAAATCTGTGGACCTACATAAGGATAATACAGGAGACATTGAGAGGGACAAACACAGATACGTTCGCATCATTTTCTTCTGGAAATGAAAGAGGAACTGATGGAAACTAAACCAAGAAGCATCTTTTGCGGTAGCGGTAGCTTTTGCCTTCATCGTCAAATGTCTCAGGACACAGAAAGCGCCTGAAACCAAAGGGTGCTTAGTAATGTGTTGCCCACAGGGATCACAACACAAAAGCTTGAATATATAAACAATATGCAGTGTCGAAAGCCGAGAAGGAATCTCCTGTGTCAAATGCAATTGCATCATCATTTATTTTTCTCATCCTTTCTCAAGGTGGAATTTTTTCCTAAATCCTAAAGGTGCTCAAATCCAACAATTACACCACATCAGGTCCTATATGTCTTTCCCTCCTGCTAGCTTCTGTTAAAAATCCGTGGGCCATCATCATCGTATCATTTGCGACTTGCGAGCTGTGTGCTTCTGGAAACAGTCAAATCCAAACGAAACCATCGGTGCGGGTATTCAAAACAAAATCTCATTCAGATATAAAACAAATGAGAGTACGAGCACACAGTATTCCTGACGCGTTGGAATGCTTTTTTCCCTGGCCGAAATTCTCGACAGATGTTGAAACTTTCTTTTGTCAACTTAACTTTTCAACTCATCCCTCGCCTTAGGGCAAAGAACCATGAGCCAGCTCCGCTCCTAATTGTAATTTGTAAGTATGCTAAGCATTTAGTTCAGCTTTTCTGGTCCATGCTTTTCTGCGGGTTCAATGCAGTTTGGCAATTTTGTCATTACACGACATTTGAGAGTGCAGATAGACTGTTGTTAACATTTTGGCATGTGGGAAGAAATCCTATGAAGAACTCTAACTCTACCATCTCGTTATTGCTCCGTCCGTCGTATGGATCGTATCATATTCCGAATGAACTATTGATGTGCTAATGATAAAATGTGAAGTGTATTATAGTAAAATTGTAAAATGGATAGCTGAGCCATACTACCGATAAGACAATGGCTCCAAAGACGAGATGTGCTGTGTGGCTCATTTATTGTGGAGGAATTAGCTGAAACAGACGAGGAGATAGTGAACACTAGGAATGGGAATGGCATGAGTGTTTATCTGAAGACATTATCCTCTTTTCATCTGTGAGTCTGTGTGTGGCATGGCGTGGAAACGAAGGAAGAGGAGAAACATCCTTTTGCCTGCCTCCGAAATCTCCATCTCACCTTCCTAGACACATTCATCATTATCATTACGTCGGACACAATGAAACTGGCATTTATCATAGGACACACGGGACGAATGGACTCGTTGGACAAGACAATGATAGGCTCGCAATCTTGCCAGAGCAGAGAGATACACAAACCACAAAGGTAACTCAAGAGCGGAGAGAGAAGAGCAGACCCACGCATTGGAGATGAGACGTTGAAGACCACCGGACTCCCTGACAATTGCACCTGTACTGTTCCGAAAGGATTTCACGACGAGTTAACATGCAACGCAATGCCAAATGGCAATATCCCAAGTTGAAGTCTTTAAAATCTCAAGTACCACGTTTCATTTTTGCAGAGTCGGAGCGGAAGACATGATTTTCACGTTGAAGTTGAAGCAATGACGACCTCCTCTGTCTATTTTTTTCATCAAGACTCTTTTACACATAGCGTGACACTGGAGAATGGCAAAACCCTTTTTTTCTTTCTTTCTCAGATATGAAAGAGAAGGAGTTGTACGGTGCAACAGTGCACAATTCACCAAGAATGGCTATGGTTCTACAGTCCCAATCCCATACCTATTTTCTTCAAAGGGCAATGATTAAAGTGACTCGGTGACTCGTCTATTTTGTCAGTTGTGGCAAACAACTTACAGCTCTTTCAAGCCTAATGCAGGGCATCCTCCTCGCTCACTCCGCTTCCTTTGTAGAGCCAGGCGTGCTTCATCATCATCAATTCAGCATGTGCCAAAACGATATCTTTTAGTACAATTACTTTTCATTCCATTTATTTCTTAGGGCGTCTTTACACTAACTTTTAACATTGCATATACTACAAATGTAGCTGAAAATCAGCTTAACAAATGGATTCGTTACTGTTGTGCAAAAAGTTAGTGTGCTCGACAATAAAAGTTAAACGAAAAAATATAGTGAGGCAGCGCCTCTTTAATTATTGAAAGTATACAAACATGCAATGGAAAATGGAGTTTATAAGCAGTAAAACAACAGCAACAACAACAGGAGACAAACACATTTTCTTCCAGTTTGCAGTCATTTGCACTTTTATTTATACTACCAAATGACTAAAACTTTCTGTTATGTGAACCATGCAAAATTACTACACTCTACAACTACAACTACAACTACAACATCTGCATGTATTCGCTCAGAGAGACATGAAAAAGAAGATGTTTATATAATGCATTTCTTGGGCAATGAGCATTATTATTTCTGCAATGTAATGCTGCAAATAATACAGACGGTATAGGCTTTAGAAAAGTTTCATAGAGAGTAAAATTTTTTTGACAGTGACGACAAAATACGATGTAAGGTTTATCAGTGTGAACTACAGTACTCCATCCAGAGGGAAATGAATAGCAATTACAAAATTCTGTTTGAATGAAGTAAATAAGCAGTCCAGAGTGAAATTCAATGAGACTATTACATTGTGCTCGTAAAACACTCAAGACAATACATTGCATTTCTAGCAAAATGTATGATACGTAAAGTTGAAAGTACCAGAAAACAAAAACAACCCCACCTGTCCAAACGACCTGTGGCTTTGAAAGCCCTTGAATAGTTTTCGTTTTTATCTCAAGCATTTGATCGAAATGAATCAAGCAAGTCCACCTTGCACTGGAGAAGCAACGTTTCTCTCACAGGATAGCAGGGCAAGACAGCCGGAAATAGGATCCGTTTAATTACCATAAAAGTAGGTTTGAAACACAAAGGCTTGTTTCGTTGTTTCTTTCCTTCACTCACAAAAGGAGGGGAAGATGAGCCAACACTTGCTGCAACTAGAAAAAAAGGTGGTATGCTTTTGCACGCATTTCTGTGACAAAAAATATAGCTGAGAAACTTCAACTGCCTTTAATGGATGGGGTACTTAACAATGCGATTTGGTCGTATTGTTGATCGAAAAACTTTTCGAGTACTTGTAATCGAAATTTCATTTCATATTTATTCGATACAAGCTGCATCCGCTGTAACAGTTGCAACTTTTGATCGTTTTGAAGGTATACAGGTTTCTCAAAAGGTCAAAATTTTACTCAATGGGTGAAGATGTTGAATAGGTCAAACATTCGGTTATGATACGATGAGA
The DNA here is from genome assembly GCA_019776145.1 of Harlomillsia oculata. Classification (NCBI taxonomy): domain Eukaryota; kingdom Metazoa; phylum Arthropoda; class Collembola; order Entomobryomorpha; family Oncopoduridae; genus Harlomillsia; species Harlomillsia oculata. The sequence continues at coordinate 7,014 of JABASF010000838.1, forward strand.
GAGAGAGCCAGCTGAGACTAAGTTTGTACCCTTGTACCCTTGCCTTTGGCTCCAGTGAATAAAAGTGCAACAAGTGGTTCCTCCACCACCTACTCACGCTTGAAACTGCTGATAGCATCTAATAGAGCCCTCTTCTCCAGTTAGCCTTCTTGTAAGTTGTACGGCTTAAGGCCCAGATTTTATTTTCGTCTTCAAATCTCACGGTTAGAACAAAATGAGTGCGTTGCGCTTGCAATCTGACGCCGTGGTGGCTTGCGGGGTTGCTTTAGATGCTCTGCGGTGCTACTTCGTTTGCTACTTTGCCGTCCCTTCAAGGCGTACAAGTTACATACTTCAGCTTCTGCTGAATCCTTCAGTAGCCCATTAATAGCCAGAGAAAAGAAAAGAAGAACCCTTGAGCTACACATTGAAGATCTGAGGTTTTGGAACTGCGGGACAAGTTTATAGATCACAAATGCACTGTTGATGCTCAATGTATACGTTGGGCAGTTGGGGCCAAGAGTGCACCATGTTGCAAGCCCTTGTACAAGTCCTTAACACGACCTTTAATGGCTCCTTTCACTAGCTTTCTTGAAGGCAGAAGCCAAATGCTCCTTAAGGTGGACGTAGCTGAGTAATGGTAGCTCTGTGACTCAGTTCTCACGACCCTTTGGTTCATCTGGTTCTCTTTTTGAACTTTTAATGCTCCAGAAACAGCAGCAGTCGAGGTCGAGATTACGTATTGAAACCAGGAGGCATCCACAAATTCAAGCAATGAATGAACATGAACGGGTCCCATTTTCAAAATTGATGAGGTACACTCTCCTCGTGTTCCGTTCATCTTTTCTGTTTCTTCATAAAGGAAAAGTCTTCCAAGAAAGCAAAACCACTTTCAAACTTATACTCTCATCCAAATCACCACTGCTGTTTCTGTAATAATCATATTTAAACCGTTCCTCTCCAACTCTCCAGTGCTTCAACCTTATGAGCTCGGGTCTTTTAATACAATAGTAAAATACAATTTTAACATTCATCAGCACAATCTGTTGCAACAAGATTTAGTATGATTTATCGATCCTACTGCACCACACTTGCACTCCCACAAAAATCATTCATTCAACCAACGTATCAATGTTGTCGGACATTAATAAATTGCATGGCAGTTGTAGCATCGTACATTCAGACATCACCTCTAATTTTTCCATTGATGAAGGAGTATGGAGCAAAAAATACTAGGTTTGGTCGTTTGGTCCAGTCGTATTGACAAATGACTAAATGAGAATCAATTATCTTCTTTATATGTATAATAGCTACTGTACGAAAAAGTAAACAGAAAATATTGCTACAATCACTTTATATAGTCATGAGCATGAGCAATATACAGTGCCTGTCAAATGTGTCCTGCAGGTTTCAAAATCTTCAAAGATCTCACCGCCACTTACAGATCCATTCTTATGTCAAAAATACAACGTCAGTACATATGTATTCGATACACATCTAAACTGCACTTCCTAATCAGATGCAAACATAAACGGTAACGACGGTTTTAGGAACGATATATGCTCAAGTTCGGCTTCGCAGATGAACGATTTATGGTCATTCGAACCGGAAATGCAAATACGTAAATATATGAGTGAGACTGACTGACTGGAGTAATAATGTTTTCCCTTGGCTGCTAACTAGAGGAGATTGCAAAGTTGAATTGAATGGACCGCTTTCAACGCTAAATTATTGACATGCAAATCATGAACCCTCTCATAAAAATTCAATTGTAGGTGTACTAGATGTATTGAAGTATGAACGACATGAGCAACAAAAGAAACAGGATGAGTGACAAGACATAATACTCAATGTCAACATGGTCGTGACACGACGAACGTTGACAATTGATATATCTGCCTGTCCTCAAGAGTGTTTCTAAAATTGCGAACAATATTAGATTATTAGATATCATATCCGAAGTTAAGATGGAATTAAAATTATTGCCGTTTTTAAAAAGTAAGGTTCAACCTTTCGATTGCGTATATTTTGGAGGTGGTCATGTTCAAAATTTATGATTTCCCACTAGTTACTATGGAGTATGGAATAGGTTTTCAGGTTTGAAGAAGAATTGTAGCTTTGTAACGTCGAAAAAAACCACCTGTCGCAACCACAAAAGCTGCGCAGCACAAAACGAAGGAGGAGGCGAAAACTCAGGTTATTATGCCTGGACCAGATTTAAGATATTATTATGTGTTGTCTCAGATGGGAGTGGAATTTTGGTAGTAAAAAGGAGAATGTGACGTGACAGCATGATACGATATGATACGATATCAAACCACTAAAGGGCTTCGGCTACATTCACAGTGTGCTCAAAGAAGTCCTGCGTGTACATCAAATCGTAAGCTGGAGCTAAGTTACTCAAGAGAAAAGTGAGCATACGACGCTGACCGGAAATGGTAGCAAAAAATGAAACGTACGTATACACGAGTGTAGGACCAACAACAGTAGAAGAAGTCAGCTTTTTTTTCTCTATTGCTGCAAGACAAAGTGGATTATATGCATTCACTCCTTTGTGACTACATGAAGGCAACCAACCAAACCTAAGAGAGAATCAACGTTAAAAGTTGACTTGAACTCAACAAGTTGAAAACTATTGTCTTTTCCTAGCCCTTTGCCACTACTTTTGCTTCATCCTCAATTTTGCTCCTGCTAACATCTCTCCACCAATGCAGTGTTTTTCTATAGTAACAATGCAAAATAAAGTTGGAGCACAGCAAATTCAACTCATTAAAAAAAACTAACTCAAACATTGCCCACATTTTGAGTCCAGTATGACTATTATCCTTTGCATGTTTTTCCTCTCCAGCAGTCATATTTCAAAGCAAATTTGAGCCATCATGGTGTAATCACATAGCACCCCAGGCATCCTACAGAGTAATAGCAAAAAATCCAACAGGCAAACAAGGTGTTTTGCTATCTTTTAAACTTTTAAATGCATTGGAGCGTGCAAGATGAATATTTGGTGCACTGTGCATACAAAGTAATCGATCAAATTCACAGCTTCTGTTTTGCTTCTGGTGCATCTTCATCATCATCATCTCCATGATACAGACTCAGGTCCAATTTGCCATGAACAAATCCATGCATGACCTTTAATGTGCTAAAGTACACATGCTGATTAGACACCTGAAAAAATTTCCATCTGCACGCATTCATTACAGCACAAAACTATTCATTAAATGTGGTATTAGTCTATTAGTCATCTCATATAAGGTAACACATCGTCTTTCACGTTAACCACACACTTTATATTTGGATATAACATTTCAAAATGCGTACTGTAAAACAACTGGGATAAATTTTATGTATAAAAATGATAACGTTCAGTCCAGGATTCTGCCCAATTTCACATTCTTAACCGAAATAATGATTCAATGTGTAAAGAATACATCACACCATCACAGATAATGGAAGGAGTCCCTTTTCAAATCTTCTGGACCGGAACAAGCATTTTGTTGCTCGTAGTACATTTTCAAGTCCTACGTCTTATACAGAGTGCAAGTTCTCAATCTTCATCCAGCACTGGTTCTTTAACATGTTTTCCTCAAGGCAACAGAAGAAAAGGAAACCTACGGAAAGTACCCCTCCGCTCCTCAACATTTTCCTTCCCTTCCTTCTCATCAACACAGAATACCACACTTTGACTATTCAACTTGGACATATTGATGAGTACTGAATGGAAGCGTAATAAATAATGAACGATGGAATCACACATGCCTACACGAAAGGCGAAAGTCCGGATCAATCCATCTCATTTCGAACAGAAAACGTGGGTTTTTTGACACATGAGATCAGCTCATGAATCAGCCATCATTCTGATCATAAATAAAAGCAACTCAGCCAAAAACTCCTTCACGATGTTTCAAAAAGACTTCCTTTACTCGTTGAAGAACCGTCGTCGTTTTCAGGGGAAGAAAGCATGAACATAAGCTACACAAAATGTGTATTGAATCAAATGGCATGTATAGTCAAATAGTCATAGAGGTAAAAAGGAATACTAGTATTCAAGTCCTACAAGTTTGTATTTTTGATAATTAGTATTGCACAAGAGAAGGTTTCACGGTTTCAACACAACCCAAAAGGCGATTTACCAGATTTCGGTGTGTCAAAGATAGTAAGAAGACACCCAAGAAGAAAAAATTGTTTTCGCTCCGTTGAAGTGACTCCTCGTTTGCTACAGTCTTTCCTGTCAAGGAGGCAGGAGCAGTCAGACGTTGAGATTTACTAAAAGACACACCATGTGGTTTAGTAAATTCAAACACGGGTTGTAGGTACAGTTAAGTAAAAAGTCATATTTATATTGACTTAAACATACGGATTATGCACATATTTATATATTTTTAGTGACATGGGGGAAAAATGAGGGTGGGTCACATTAACATATGGATATCTCATTTATTTCGATGGATTCATGTGGAGTCCCTTTCTGTCTCTGTGTCAGCTCCTATGACCATATTGCTGTCTCTTTAGATTTTACGAGCTAAATCGCCGCAAGTCACTAGGATAAATATCCGTGAGGCAATGCTGCTTGCATTGTTTATTCTGCGGTCATACTCCTCACAGGGCTCACGGGCTCACCGTAAGGAGCTCACAATCATCCTCTTCTTTCATACATACAAATGCGATTTTACTCCACTCATTTCCCAACGAGAGGGCAAATCAACTGACAGTTTATTTTGCTTGGTTTGGTGCAACGTGCTTCCATGGTTCTTGCTTGCTGGCCGTTGATGGGCGAAAGGCGAAACATATTCTACTAAATTCAGACACTGGATTTGCATACAAGTAAGCAACAACCTTAAAGAAGAATGATGAACAAAGCAGACAGCTCAGTCATACTTTACAAAGTAGAAAGAATTTGTACCTATTGAATCAACAATACTTGCAAGTCCATTCAAAAGTGAACTGGACTTCTTTTATCAAAAAGAAATTTAATTGACAGAGATGTCAATAAGGAGCATGAGAGAATACTACACCAGTTGAAATGACGTATAGATGTAAGCTGTAGTGCGCGTATTAGCATCCTTCAATTTTCCCTTAGAAAGAATGTTAAAGTACTGTACACGTTTGTATTGTGCTTACTTCATGAGTAACATGGTGAAGTTAAGTTAACAAAAGTTGACTCTGTAATAGGAGTGTGTGTGTGATTAAAAAAACAAATGACGTATGACGTTGTTGGAAGCTCAATAAATCAAAGATTCAACACGTCCTGCGAGGTCATAATTCATGAATTTTTGCATCAAATAAGGCGTCAGGACAAGAGTACAAAGAGACATTGGGACACTTCTCTCATCCGCCTGTGACAACAAATCCCGGGGTGGCTAATTTTCCTGTGGTGTGTGAGGTTGTGTAATGTCAGAGCGAGCGAGGACGCATACACATTACAGATATGACACGGTCATCGACTATATGCACGCTCCTTCACTATGCTTGTCCAAGAAAGAGAAACTCACTTTCATTAAAATCTCATTTTTACCTTTTTCCATAAGAAAAAATGGATAAAGGATTGTAATTCTTGTATGGTCCATCGCAATGATAAATCAAGCAAGGCTCGCATGAAACACGCGCCGTAATCACCTCCAAAATTCCACGCTGCGTTACGCGTTTGCACCAAAAGCATGAACTGCTTTTCTTGATTCCTTCCGAAGATTGCACTTGGAGAATGTGTTGACAAAAAAGCTCTATATAAGCATTTTGTCCAAAAAAATCCAGTATTGAGTGTTTGTTGGGTAATCCAAAAAAATCCGACATGTTAGCGTAACGTAGTTTGATAGGAGTACGTACGACGGACACAGAGAGATGAAAAATTCTACAAGAAGAACACGATGGCAGACAAGCTGGAATGATAGATGAGATGTGCCTTTGCTCTGTCCAACTTCGTTACACCTTCAGAACAAGCTGAAGTTGAAATTTGGGCGGACACTTCTAAAAACAAGACAAATTGACATTGCACCTTGTCCTCTCAACTGATTATGTTCGTCTTTCTTCGTCCAGGTCTCTTCAATCTCAATTGTTAAGTGAAGCCCGAGTCAAAATTTTCCCTTCTTGTCGTCATTCGTGTTTTACTTTTACTTCATTTTCGTTTCACTCTACATATAACATGTACACTAGTGCACAGAAACCTTTAAGTGATCTTGTCAACAAGAACCAGATTGAGGTTTGCATATAACTAGTCCTAAGAAGCTTATGGCTATTTCTTTTCAAGATCGGAAGCCACAAAAGGACCCATGAACTATTCGTCCCTTCAGATGTTCCAAAAAGGTCGTCCATTTCTTCGTCCGTCCAGTTGAATACTTCAAAAGAATTCCGGTCATAGTCCTACCTCAAACATAAACCTTCTCCGACTCTAAACACACAAAAGCGATAAAATACACCGTATAACACACATGGCTTCTTTGCTATCTTCCTCCTTTATTAGTACGAAAAAAGGTAAGATGCCTTAGGAATTTTTGAAAACGCCCTAGTTCGTGTTGTGCAATACCTTTCCGCAGAACAGGTCAAGAATTGGAATTCTTTGTCAAATGAATTTTCTGGAAAGCAAAATTGCAAAAGTAACAAAACTATAATAACCTCAAATCCTGTATGTTTTAAAGTCAGCAACACTTGCATTACTCACTCTAGTCACACTAAATTGATATCAAGTAGATTGAGATTCTATCAAAGTCAAAAGCGTGCTTAAGCTCATTAATAATTAAGAATGTCAGGTGTAAAGAAAGGTAAAAAGATTTTGCGATATTTTGTTGTTTACAGCTCAAATACTAATTACATTTTCCTATTCCTATACGCTCTCATAAGAAATCATAAGGTGTTCATTGTTATTAAGCGAAGAAAAAATGTTACAGATGTAGCGTGGGCGAGTTTCAAATGTCTATACTAACAAGGGCTTTCACGCTCGAAGAAATCCCGAAGCAACCCTTTGAGAAGGTGTCGTAACTTCCAGCTTTGAAACACATCAACTTACACTTTGCAAGTTTTTGGAGTTTTTCTTCCTTGCTTATTCACTGTCAGTCTGCATGATAGAACATTGAGGCCAAAAAAGTGTAATGTGGAAAACAAATAGCTTAAGCTTGCCTTTACAACCAAAAACGACCATTAAAGTCTTACAGCATCAGGAATTCTAGCAAGATTTTGGTTGCCGTATCATTCTCGCTGAATAAAGTGGCGTCCTATGGGCACCGGACAAAATGCATGTAACGACATGCTGAATTGCTGCAGGATTAAATGACAAAATCTCTTGCCTCCAAAGGAGTTCTCCGAAAAATGTAATTAAATTCACACTGCCATTGACACGACTCATTCTATCATTTTACAATTGAATAGTCCACACACAGAACTGCAGCACAACTGCCAAAAATATAGTCATAAGTGAACAATAGCAACAAACCAACTGTTGACAGTGACTTTTGTACAATAGAAAAGTCATCTTTTTTATGATAGATTCGGAGATGTCATTATACTTATTACTTTATATAATATTTAAAAAATGGAGATTATTTATGACTCAAACTAAGATTGTCTCTACCTTTCCTATATCGTACGTTTTAAATAGTTTTAGTTGTATAAGTTTTAAATTTTAAAATGTAAATATGCAATAGAAATAAAAGAGATGATTGATGAGGTCTAGAGATACAAATATGTTTCACATGGCCAGAAATAAGATTCAGAGCAGTTGTTGGTGCTTAATAGTGACGTTTGCTGGTTGCTAGTGAAATGTTGGACACGATTTCCAGAAGCTCATGTATTCAGTAATATTGCTTTTATGATAATAGGAAAAAATTTTCTCAAGTAGGAAAACGTAATGGTGCCTGCCTGGTTGACTGTGGGTAATTTGACGAACACGGTGAAGCTACCGTGAAGAAATGCCATCATCATAATATTATCTCGTGGAGAATATCTATTATGGCTTTTTCTTTGCAACACAGGTTGTTTAAAACACGTTACATATGGAACGGTCAGGGCATGACTTTGTAGGCATGAGTGTGCACGACAAGACAAAGCTTCTCAACGCCAACCAAGCTAGACAAAAATTGAGACGGTAGAAAAGTGCTATCCAGATCCACGCACAACTCGAGTCACCAAATGCTCCACCAAAAATGTGAAGACATAACCCGACAATACTCAGAGATCTACAGAATCCACACATCCATCACATCTCAACTCTTTATTTCAACTCGGTCACTCTTCCATCATTACAATACATATCACCATGTAACGCCCTTATCCACATACTAATGCCCCTTCGTGTGTCTCTATAATTCTTAGGTCGCTGCAAACTCAACACAAAAATATCACAAACGCAAGTGCAAGTGATGCGATAAACCAAGTCGTCTTTATGTTCGTCGTTACTAGTCATAAAAGCAATCTCTTCTTCCACAACTACTTAAGCTTGTTAAAAACTCACTAAGTAAACATCATTTGACACTGTCCTCACACAAAATTAATTTCCTTCTTAAACCATGTCACTACTTTTCTAAATGCTCCTGAATTCGTGCAAACAGTTTCGCAAAACCAATGGCCCTAATAAATTCCATGGAAATTGAGAGCGGAGTGGACACCGCATTTCATACTTTTGCAACTATGAGTTATAAGACCAGCGTAGCCGAGAAAGCAATGTTTTGTGGGGTATGCCCTTTTATACCATTCTTAATCAAAAACGAATGAATTGATCGGCTAGGTTTCTTTATTTATATCTGATTGGCATGCAATGTGGATGATAGCAATGCAATATGCAATATGTTGATATGCGATCATTCATTTCATATTCCAATAGTGCGTTCGGTTGCAAAAACTAAATGTTTCCTTTGTTTATGTTGGAAAAAAGGAGGAAATATGAATTGAGAACGTCATGTCGAACCATGTTTTATGCCGCTCTTCAGTGCAAATATGTGTATAGTAAAACTGCACCTTTACTATACGCATTGGATCCGTTCAAATCCGCTAACGACAAAACTTTCCATTTAATGTGTTTGCATAGGATGAAGTGGATTCAAAAAGTTATATGGTGTATGACAATGCTGCGATTATTTACAATGCATAAATATTCATGCGCAATTTGCGACAAAGCTCAGAGCGAGCGTATACGACATAGTCAAGCTGCGAAAAAAGACTCATTGAAAAGGTTTGGTACTTACCTCTCTCTTCCATTCGTCCAGTGGAACCGTTGTCTCCCATCGCTGAATCCTTAATGAGGAAGAGACACATTATCATCCAAAATAACCCATTTGTACGGGCATTTGCGGAAAGACGGGTTGACCTTATGTTTGTCATCATGTTTTTGCTTCAAATGAAGATTGAATTTGTTTGTTTGGAATTTTGGTTCTTTACTATCGGTGACTGAAATGGATCAGGACAATTTGCACCAGCGACGCGACTGTCGCCGATAATCCTTAAGTCAAAGTCACACGTAGTCACACTTTGTGCGTTTCTAAATCGCACTTTCGTCACTGAAAAAGTGCATTTTCAGCGTAATGCTGAAGCGTGTGGCATAACTTTGGCATTGAGAAAATCAGTTTCCGTCGCACATATAACGTACACACACTTTACGTTCCAAAGATTTGTTTCTTGCGCTTTGGCTCGTTACTTTTCCAGATGTAGTAGTAGATTTTTTTCCAAAGACACTCAAAGAGCACGTCTTCTCCGTCACTTTTGATTCTAAACGAGTGACTTATGCTTGGCTTGTGAAGTTGTCGTTGTTGTCGATTGCGCACACGGTGTATTTTACATATACTTCGAACAATAAGAAATGAGTCACGTTCAGTCAAGATCAAAAAGGTATAGAAGATACGGTTGGGATTGGGATTGGGATGCACACTTCGACGGATGAATGATGCATCCAATGAGTATATACACCACAAAAAATCACTATAAATGTTGAGCTCAACTTCATGAATGAACAGGTAGGAATTGAAGAGCTTCGAAGATGAAGTGGAAGAGCAATGTTGATGTGGATGTGGAAGGCACACACTTCAGGTCACCTCACCACGGCCGGCTGAGGAATACAAAAGATCATGGAAATGAAATTATAAGGACCAAACGAAAACGTACACACTACAGAATGAAACAAGCAATTCAAAACGAAAAGTTTCCACTCCTGTGTGTACAAAGAATCAATTTTTTAAAATTAAAAATTATTAAACATTTCGTCCGTCAATCGCTAATAAATCCAATTGATTCATATTTCATAATGAATCAGTTTCTACGAGTATGATATACTGTACAACCCAAACATTTTTATCTGTAAATGAAAACTGTAATCAGTTTTGCGTCAGATTGCCGAAAAACTCAAGGACATTGCGCATATTTGATCAAGTCCACCGGACCCACAGCATTAACGAGCTGTGAAAACTGCACAGAATTTAAACCAAGTCATTACGCTAAATGTTTTTGTAGTGTTACCAGAGTCTATACCAGTTACCAGAATAATGATTAAATGGGATTCGTGAAAAGCGTCAATCTTCCAAAAAAACGATAATAATGAATGAAATGACGTGCAGGAGCAAATTAAACGTCCACACCCAACTCAAAGTCGTCAAAATTATTTGGCTTCAACCCACTTTCACCATCTAAACGTGTGTGTGACACTAACAATAAAACTGTCACCGATCACACCCGATGCAGATAAAGGTTTACAGCCTACATCGTCCTGTGACAAGCGTTTATCATATTTTGTGAGGAAGAAAAATTTCAACCTCCTCATCACAAAATGGGATAAGACCAAAAAAGTTTGAAAACCTTATCACTCTTATGCACTCCACTTGTAAACTGTTTTTGGTGAGCTAACTTAATGAAACTGATAACTGACTTGACGTGGACTTCTGCTTTCGAAGGAAAAGATTTCTTTTGTCTCTCTAACTGAAAATGATGTTGTTGCATCAAGTTTGATTTGGCCTTTTCTGTTTAAGCAAAGTGAAGATTGCTACGTCAATACGTAATAATCTCAAAGACACACAGAGCAGCGTTTCAACGTCGTCATCAACATCAACACCAACGCTACTCATAATAATAAGTCATCAAGATGAAATCAGCATCAAGCATGAATATTCATGTGACCTTTGCTTTCTGTAAGCTGAATAGTCGGCGTCTTGTGCTCCTCCTGTCTTGCAGTCACAGTCGTTTTCACTAATTTAAATGCTTACCTGTCGTGTCACAAGTCACAAAAACTTACAAGCACAGCACTTTGCTAATTTCCCGTCGAGTGAAAATGACACTTAAAAATTGTTTTTCATGACACTGCAAAGAAAAAACTTAAAAATAGAAAAAGTCGCTTACGTTCGTCAAAAACTCAGATAAGAGAGAGAGAGAGAGCAACAAACGCTTTCAACAACGTAAGAAACACAATCTCAAGTTAGACAGACTCATTTTCCAGAGCTTTGGTATCTCCATAATATCCAGGGGACACAATCATTATTTGCTAAAGTGTACACGACAACCGTGCCGAAAAGCAAACAAAAATCCTATATATTCTTTTTCGTCTTGTCTTAAAAGTTACCTCACTGGACACAACCGATGATGTTTCACAAATAAAGATGCCGATACTATTGGGTTTTGCAATTATGAAAAATCTCCAATTATAATTTTCAAATTTGCAATTTAATTATTCAGCACAAGCACAATACAAAACTCGTCTTGAGAAAAAACGTTACACAATGATTCCATGAGAAGTCTCAGTTCACCTCGCAAAGCAACGTTTCACGTCACAGTACAAAACTGCATGTGGAAGGTCTGACGGACGCTGAGCAACTGACGAAGCAAACCCGGCCATAATATAAAAGGAACGAGCAAAAGCAAGCAGTGTTTTTTTTGCTTTGTAGTACTGGCTTGTTGCTGGTTATACTTTATTCTACTATTCTCCAGACTTTGAGTACCAAATAAGCAGCAAGGAAGGTTTTAATGTTAAGTTTCCATAAGGGTTAGGTTAGGTTCGTTGCTTGAGAATTTGAGACTGGGTTTAGTGTACGTGGTTTTGGTTTAGTAGGTTTACTCTCGCTTGTTGTTGTTGGTATTGGTTTGGTACCATATCCATCCACCCTCACTCCTTGGATTTTCAGTGTATCCGTGTCTCAGTCTCAAGACGAGGAAAAAAGTTTTCTTACTGCAGTCAAACACCGAAAGCCCAAGGGGTGAAAAAGAAGAAGACTTACCTTTCGACGGATACAACACGTAATAGTGACAGTGACGGTAGCTTTTTGCTACCAGTCCTAGCAATAGCATTGTTATACATTTATACACGTCGTATCATTAGGTACTACAAAAGTATAATGCATGGAACGTACGTATTTATACCATGTCACTTCATGACTTCACCAGGTAGATTGTAGATCGGTCCATGATTCACATTATTGCGCAATTCACATTATATTCCAATTTCGATGAAACGTGAAACAGGACGGAGATGAAACATCCCACAAGGCACATCTCTGCTTCAAGCAATGCACTATCCACCATGCTATTATTTTTGAATTTTTGCAGATTGTAGTAGCTATATAAGACTTCAGGTATTGAGTTTCACATTCAAAGTCTTCATCAAGACGAATCAAATTGCTTCTAAATTTGAATTTATGTTCATTTGCCTATGCACACCTATGAAATCGTACTTTTCATTTCGACATGAATGAAGTTTACGAGACCCATGAAACACCGTATTATCCTACTATCCATCCAAGGGCTGATCTTTGTCATTCACAAATGGTCTCTCACTATTCACTAACCGAAGTAGTAGATGGAAATCGTGGAATACTATACACAAATACGCAATACAAAAGTCAATAGTTAATAGGTGTAGGACGTAGGATCATTTGGTTTGGAATATCGGAAATTGAAGGCTTCGTACTGCCAGTATGGTCCATGGTCCGTCCCCGTTGTTCAGTTGGATACGACAAAAGGGGGACCCTTCAAGACGAGCAGAGACCATCCCTTCTTCGAGTAGTATTTGTCACATTTTTTCGTGGCATTCTCCGTCCCTTAATTTCTCAATAGGGCAAAGCAAAATTGACTGGACATTTGAGGTGTTGGTCGACTCGGACTCATTCACAAACCCAATGAGCCCTCCTGGGCTTCGTCAAGAGGTTTTGAATTGAAAAAAGGTCTTTTCACCTTTGTGAACATACGACGTTTAACATTCTGTATCTTGACGTACATCTGTAGCACAAAGGAATATTGGGAGTCTTCCTACTGTATTTTACCTTGAGGAAACAAGCTTCCCTGAGATTATTTTCTTATTGTCCCGAAAATGAAAAACCGCACCTGAATAACTTCACAGCCTTTCAGTCCATCAAAGGGACGCGAAACGCAAGCCTTCTCAATGTCGTGCGTGGTTTGCATTTCATTTGGTGTAGTCAGTTTTTGGTGAAGTTATTGATTAAAAAATGGACGAAAATGAAGTACAAAACATTATAATGAGAATTTAAACATTTCCTGAAAACAATCTCACGCTGTTTTTTATAGCTAGAAATTCATGTAAATCCATTCATGCAATAAAACTCGCAAAGCCGACTTATTTTTCCGGCTACGTTAATGGTTGAATACCCTAATCATATGCATTAGACGTACGTTCGATTCTGACAATGTTAATTTTAATTATCATTTGCAGAATTGAACGTTTTCCAGTTTATCAACAATATCCACAATTCCACAATCATTTGAGGTTTAACCCGTTGAGCTTTTGAATGGTCTTAATTGCTCTCATGCAGGGCTTCCATTTATGATACGAAAATTAAATACACGAATGTAATAATTTAGATATGGACAGGACACTACAAAGCATGGCACATTATGTGACAGGTGCATGTTGTATCCACAAAAAGGCTTGCAGGCGCCGTTGCACCTGTTGTCCAAACGGAAATCACCTACCAACTTTTGCGTCACCGTTTTCCATGCTCTCTGCAAATGTTGCTGCTTTGTTATTACCCTATTATAATAAATTATATGTCCATTTCTTTCTCATTTTCTTCATGACGTGTACTCTCTTCATTGTCGCAAAAAAGTGTAACATTTCTCAGTACTTCTCGTAAAACACGGACGCTCGGCTCGAGGTTCAACGTTGTGCCACACAGCCACGTTGTGCGGTTTGCAACTAACTTCATTTGCCGCACTTGTAATGGTAAATGCTCCAAGAAACTATTATTCCATTTATATACATTTGTGTAGGTTCGAAGCGTTCTGAACGGAAGCTACTAGAAAGAATTAACATTACTAATGGTTTTTGCAGATGAAAGTCATACTCGTGCTCACCGCAACCATGCTAAAGCAAAAGTTGATGCAAGTATGAAACTTGTTAGAACAGAGGTTTTTATGACTTTCTAAAAACAAAGACAACGTTCAGCATTAGGTATCAAACTCCTCCGATAACTTCGGTTCAAAATACTAAAAGTACAAAAAATGCATAGAAAAACAACAACTATACATTTAATTTAGTCCATTTGTTGATTTATTGAATTATTGCCGTAGGAATTATCCCAAAGATTCAAAGTAGTCTTGACAGTTGTAGCAAAGCTACAACTCAAGTTCGAGAAGAAGAAGTGTCTTTTAAACAATTGTCTTAAAAAGTCAAATAACAAGAACGTGTCAGAAAATGATACAAAAAAATTATTTACTTACAACATGATACGAAACCTTTGTCAAAACATTTATCGTTCATTGTACTGTTGTCCCCATGGAATAGTAACTTATTTCGTTAATCTCATTCGATGCCTACTTATTGTAATGTAGTTCACGTAAAACAACAAATTCGTCGTTAACATTGCTGCTGAAAACAGCCCAAAATTATAGTAAATCAAGTGTCTCGTCTAAACATTCCACAACCGACTCCAATTTTGATTTTGAAGAATGTGCAAATCTATAATTTGTAATGAAAATTTAAGCTTCACCGCATAATATGGACGTACAATGTAAAATTACACAATAAAATCTTACATTGACATCAAATGTTTCAAAATATATATATACGAACTAATATATAATACTAGTCTGATGTCAAAAGCAAAGGTATATAGTTTCAAAACATTACAGTATTGAATTCTTTCAAAACGGTTTTAAAAACAAAAATTAGTTATTAAAAAACCATTCTTTGGAATATCTTTACCCAATAAACTTAAATCATTTTATAACTTATTGTGTTAATTGCACCTAATTACAGTTCATTGTTTCAAATACGCTCCCAACTCCAAACTTCCATAAAGACAAGGTACTTAAAGTACAAAAGGGCACCATCAAGTGATCTTTGTTCAACAATTAAACTCGAATATTACAATTACAATTTAGAATGTTTTAAAATAATTTACAGAACCTCAGTGCATTTACTAGCAGTGCACAATAAGGAAGACAAACACAAACTATCCACCGAAAAGGAATCCCCTTTGTCATGTTACAATATGTGACACTGACATTAGAACACTCACCCTTAATCTATTGTTGAGCTCCATGTTGAAGTAAGTAATTTTATAATAACAAATGTTCCATACAATGATGACGAGTAAAGAAAGCAGCTCCAATAATTATTTTACATTTTCTAAGAAATTGGAAATTAAGCACTTAAAGGCAAAGAGATTACAGCTCGTCGTGTTTAGGACCGGAAAACTCTTCGTGGGTGATAAAACCGTTCTTATCTTGGTCTTCATGTTGAAAGATTTCCTCCACGAGTTTGTCATGATCTTCCATAGCTTTGCGAACTTCCTCATTTTCTTCGCCGGTTCCATCTCCTTTCATCGAGTCCATTTGTTTCTTCAAGTAGTCCGATACCTATTTTTAGAGAAAAAGCATTATTTGTAGCACATTATCGTTAAGAATCCATTATGAGACCGAAGTCACCCGTCCCATGAAATATAAAGCAGTAATGATTGTATTTTCTAATTGGAATAGTTTTTCTTTTCAACTTAATGTTGGAAACCGTATCGCATCATTAATCTCAAGGCTCAAAAATAATAGCACAACAAAAAGCAGCAATAAAAATGAATTATATAAATGACAACAATTTGACAAATCAAACTCGACAACTCAAGTCATATTAAATTTACAAATTGTCAAAAAATCCCGAGTATGATAATGATAAATACACTTACTTCTTCTCGTGATAATTGAGAATCGGTATTGGTATCAATTTCCTTAAAAACATTGACAACTGGTGGGGAAGTCTCAATCTTCAACAGCTCCGTTTCAAAGATAAGAGTTGCTCCTACAAAAACAAATATAATTACATGGTTACAATTTTACCACAGGACAGTATCCTGAAGCTTTCCAATAACATAAATGTGCCGTCATATAACATGTCATTTGCCATTACGTGTCATAATTACGTCATGTATGATGGCTTGGTGACACGTCATATAAACTCGTATGAAGTTAATCGGAGTAAGATTTAGGTTTAGATTTAAGTAACTAAGAAGAAGAACATACAAATTAATGGTAATGGTAATGACTTAATTTCGTACGAGTAATACTGCTTCTAATACTTTCTACAGCGATTAAACTGATTTAAGACCTCATGAACAATTAATTAATGCAAAGCTATACACATTGGTCAACCACAGAACAATAATGCCGCAAGTTGGACAAATTCCTAAACATTATACATCTTCATCCTTGGCATAATTTGAAAATTCTTTTTGAATAGCTATATACTGGATTTCTAGCTAAAATAATTTCAAATGCAAATACACGATGAAACGTTAATTGGACAACTACCTGGAGGGATCACTTCACCGGCACCATTTTCTCCATAACCTAAATGAGGTGGGACAACAAGGCGACGTTTTTCTCCAACACACATGTCCAAAAGACCCTGGTCCCATCCTTTGACTACTTGACCCACACCAATTTGGAAGGTGAAAGGTTGATTCCGGTCATGACTATAAAATGGCAACAAAAATCAAATTGAATCAAGATGTTTACTCAACTAACCAAAATACTACCCACATACAAAAATCCCAGAAGCCGCCTTTTGAATTAATTCCAATACAAAAATATCATTGAAAATCTAAAATAATGTACCTGGAATCAAATTGTTTTCCATCTTCAAAAGTACCCTTATAGTGCATAGTGAGCATTTGACCTTTTTGCGATTTGACAGTACAGTCATCCGGAGTGAAAGTAGTTTCAATTTTTAATTCAGCTTGATTCGCCGCAACGACGGCAAATGAAACAAACAAACTCAAAACCACAAACCGACTCATTTTGTTGACAGACAAATGAATTCGAACAAAACAAATGTGTTGACTTTCGAAATATTTGTGTATTTGGACGAACTACCAGCTGCTTTGTTGCTGCAATATGGTGCTAGTAAAGTTGGAAAACCTAGTATTTGTACGCGTGGAAGCCGGGATCCTTGCTGCCAACACACTGAGGCTCAAAAGGCAAGGCAGTCAGGTTTTATAATGTTAAAGTGCCTTTTCTATGTTGCAAGAGTTCGTAGCCTTGGCTTCCAATATGAATTTATATAATGACTCGTTATCTATTGAGTATAAATGTGAACAACCAATTGAACCGGCTAAAACTCACATCAGCAAAATGACCAATTCTAATAATCAACTTGCACCTAAATATGATGACAATTTTAGCCTTATGGACACTCAACAAGCTGGACGATGATGAGGTCGTTAATGAGGAGCGTGTACCAAAAATGATATGTTTAAAGTTCCATTTGGCCACAAGAAACACTCCAAAAGCTGTTCAGGTCCAAAAGGGTTTTCTTAATAGTGACGTGGTTGTATCATATAAGAATGAACAGGTGGAAAAAACAGGTTATTGACATACACAAAGCGACAAGAGGCACATTCTCATTGGATTCTGCACTTCTGGAGGAGGCGAGTGAAGGAGTGGCAAAAATCCCTGTTTCTTTTTTTGAGACGCAACGCAACAACGCAACCAACAAAATGCCAAATGCAAGTGATTCAGGTGCAATTGTAATACAGCTTTTCCCTTTTATTTCCATGGTCCCTGGTCTTCTTTTTGCACTGGAAGATGTCGATAATGGGATTGCCGGTCGACTTTAACTGAGTTTGCATTTTCCAAGCCTTCAGCGGAATTGGAACTGAATTAAAGGGATGACATGAGGATGCAGTCCATTGCATTCGGAGAAAGTATAGTAAATAAATACATGCACGGTTAAATGTAGAATAATGAAAGATTTTCTTATACAATGAGATGTTTCCATTGAAATTTCTTTAATTTAACTCAGTTCAAAAGGGTTTACAATAAAATGTAACTTCAACCAATGTAAATTTTCAAGGTTATTCTATAGAAAACATTAATTATTATACCAGTTCATGTATATACGTATTTAGTGTACACATTATGCATACAAGTAAGAAAAGTTTCTTTACGTTGGTCATCGTTAATTAATCACGTAATGTAACCCATTAGTTATAATCATTCTTATACACATTAATGTAAGACAGGAAAAACAATTTTTTGTTGAGTAAACTTACTAGATGTTTAAGTAGTAGAAACGAGCACCTTTGTTTTCGAAAGTTTGGTTTGAGTTTAGAGAACTATAGTACAGTTTGATTATTAGTACGATTCCTTCAAAGTCATTTATTAAGTAGCACACAGCAATGAGAAATTTGAATACACAAGGTTCATCTCGAGACATTACAAGAAAATATCGTCAGTTTAGTATACAGTGAGGAACCGTACAATAGCAATCAGTGAAGATTTGATACGCGTAAAAGAGTATCACAAGCAGAACAACGACTTAGCATTGGGTTATTCAGAAGAGTGCATTTGTCACATTTAATTTCCCGGGGTTTATCGTGGATACCATTAATCATAGAACTGACGGTTTGCAAACTGGATTTTGGCTTTTGCATGCCGGAAACAGCTACCGAGTACAGCTTTGGTGTAGAATTTGATGACGAAGACATCAACGTTTGGTCATCGGTCACAGTGTCGCCAAAAAAATCTTTAGTCTTACAGCATACTTCACAAATTCTTTCACTGTTCGTGTTCATAAAAGTACAATGGTGACAAGTCCATTCAGGAATCTTTTTCTCAGCCCAATTGGTGGTGGCAATACTCTCGTTTCGTGATTTCAAGGAGTCTTTACAAGATGCTCGAACATGTTTTGAACCTTCTCCCGTACCGTCATGATATCTGGAGGCGCAAGATCTACCGTTGAAATCATTCACGTTTTCTATTCCATCATGATCACGCGACATACGACGTCCATTCTCCACATCCATCGTTCGACCATACTCAGAACTTGAAAAGCTTCCAGTTTTTCGTCCCAAAACTTTGTCAGATTTCTTTTGCAATTTTTTGTGATCAAGAAGTAATAAATCGACATCCAAATTGTCACTAGTCGGTCCTGAGGCTAATGGCGTCCGAGGACTTGAACTGGAACTTGAAATCGAGTCTTGAAAGTCTCTACTTGAATACTTTTCATAGTCATTGTTATCCATTGCATTACTTCGACTAACTTTCTGACCCGTTCGAGCAGAAGGACGGGAAGGTGACAGCAAATCACCATTATTATGTTGACTTCTGGATAAAGAAATGTTCCTAGGGCGGTGAGAACTATATTCTGATTCCGAACAATTTGGTCGACGATCTTTGTATTGACTCTTTAATTCGAAATCAGAAACTCGATTCTTCGAACCCGTATCCCAAAACTCACTAGAAGATACAGACTTAACATCAGACGGAAAATCTCGCTCCGACGATACGCGTGAACCCGATGATCGAGAATCACATTCCCAGTCACGATCAGCATGTTGACTGTCGTAATAGTTTATTCCATCCTTCGGATATTTAGCTGCCATACTCTTAACTGAACTATTATATTTCATCGCTTCGCGAATCATACTTTCACTTGTGCTTTCATCTGGAAAATATTTCTGAGAGGAAGTTCTTCGGGAGATATGTTGTGAATCAACTCTTTCTGGTGGTGGCGGAGGGATCCTGTTTTCTGAATGCAGAGGACGTGACGGTGCCATAGATCTTACAAAACCAACATTTTCATCCATATATTGGTCATCACTTGATCCGTATTCATTAACTCTTCCAGCAGAAAAATGATTCCTTTCAGCAGCTGTTGTGTAGTTACGTGCATTACTCTGCACATCCCCGGTATCCTGAGACGAAGTATCATTGGTGTAATAGTGTTGACGCCACTGAGGGGTGCCTCCCAAGTCAGGACCATTCCGTTTATTCTGATAATTTCCCGTTGCAAAATTACTGGTTCCGTTACATTGAAAATGAGATGCACGGCCGCTGTTACTTGATGCACCGCTGCTGGAGCCAACATTGGGAACTGTCTTAGGAATCATCGGTGACAGTGACTTTCGCTCACTGTCTTTATCTCGCTTTCCTTTGCTAATAGGCTCAGAAAAATACGATGACAATGGTGACAATGGTGATTGTAACTGACCATTATTCCGAGGTCCGCCACCGTAAACAGCATCGTAAACATGTTCATTTTCATGGCGATTCGGAAATCCTTGTGTATTCTTTAAAACTTGTTGCACCATAATTTCTTGTTTTTCCGGTAAAGGAGCCCGACGGTAACGTTCATGTTCATTTTCATCATAATCAATAAGCCTTTCTGTTGGCACTATCGTACGCTGATTGTACTCATGTTTTCGTCGGCGAATATCACAAAGAAGTGTCTTGCAGATAGTATCCACATTACCCAAGTGCTTCCTTCGAAACTCAAAAACTTCTCCCGTAGTTAACGGATAATCACGTTCTTCATCGGACACACGTTGCCAAATCTGACTTAAAATCTAGAGAACAAAATATATAATAAAATTAAATTAGTATGCTTACTTAATTGAAATAATGATATAAATTATAAAAATTATAATACAGTATCATTTAGCACAGGCATTTATACAATCTTACCAAACATTCTTGACTAGCAAGGAAACAGTCACGGGAAACATCTTTTAATTTTTTGGTCTCACACATCGTCTTTAGTCGCAAAAAACTGTTATCTACGAGATCGTATCCCATTGCAATTAAAATTTCTTCAGCACTACATAACTGCCCTCGAATATTGTGAGCAAAAAATCCAGACGACAGCTACAAAAAACCAAAGCGTAAGGTTGAATAAATCAATAAATACATTCTCCATTTTACCATTATTTCTATGGAAATTTCGAAGGTATGAAGTTTGGACTTACTTCTATAGTGTAAAATTCCTCACGCCACGGTTGATCTAATAAATTATGGGCATACTTAGCCAGGTACTCGAACGCTAAAACAGCTTCCCTAGGATCGAATGTATCGATTTGCATGGCACTTTGATGTAGCACCCTTTCCACTTCTTTAAATGTGAACTTATGGAAATGAGAGACAAGGTTGAGGAAGTGGCTAGCAAATGCTGAAATCATAATGACAACGAATGTTTAATAAAATATCGTGTTGAATATAAATTTAGTAATTAAAGTACCAATGTGAAACAGGATCAGACACTTACAATTGAAGAAACGTAATGCATCTGCTTTTTCTTGAGGTTGTTCTGCTTTTAAAAACGCGTCATGATAATGATCAAGACCGCGCATAACCTCAGTGAGTCGTTCCGGACCAGAATTACCACGCTTCAAACCGTGCATTTTTGTAATATATGTTTCGTTGCAAAAAGTTTAACAGATCAGTCTTCTAGAAATAAGTTCTGGTAGCAGACAGTTCCAATTACTAAACTGCAAGCACCAAAAACGCTATCTGTAAAATTCAAAACAAGAAGTTTCCAAAGGTTATATTAATCATCACCAATTCGCCTCAAATTATTAGCCTCAAGACCACAAAACGTATGGAAATTTTGAAAATATTGTATACATGACCGCGATGATAATGGACAATGAAATCACCGAACTTTAATAATAACCAGCGGCCTATACAATTAGCTTATGTATTCCACTGTGTATTTATACCAACATTACAATAAACTACTATAGTCCCGGAGCAAAGAGTCACATTCAACTGTCCTAAGCGGAAATCGTGTGCCTCCTTTTCCTATCCTTTATCACATTCACAACTTGAGAATGTTCAGAACGTCGAACTTGAGCTTCGACAAGAAACCACATTCGTAAAATTACAAATACGCAAGACTATTCTTAGTTCAACGATCTAAACCTCCTCGAGTCATTTGGAACTAGTAACTATACACAAGATGCAGCATGTTCCAAAAGAAAGCGAGTATTTTTAAACATCAAGAACCGAAATCTTGAAGCATAGTACAATGCAAATTGGGATAGAGATTATATCTGAAATGAAAAGGTATATAAATTCGAAGCCGGGTATAGACTCTTCAGCCTTCAGCGTACACACGATAACTTAAACCGTAGATAAGACATTACAAGAAAGTTTTATTTTACTCGTATCGTAAGTAAGCCGTTATAACATGTCTTACTCATAGAATTAAATGTCGATTGTCGATGTCGGTACAACATAGGAGTCAAAGTACAAACACATGCTGACAAGCGACCAACTCAAAGAACATGTGATTTTGAATGAATGACTCATAGATAATTAACGTTAAATGACATTCCTGTAAATTAATAATTAATAAAACATTTCAAAACAAACACGTGTACACTTTCCGCCGTTCACAGTAGCGCTACGAACTTGGAAACGACATTTATAATCAAGGTCAAACAATGGTTATCTAATTAATAACTATGACTCATCCCTTATCAATGTTATCAATTATCATCTGTTTCATTCAGTACCTAACCAAAAAGAATAAATGTTAGAAAAACGTATCAAAAATCAGAATCTACATAATGTTTTCAAAAATCCAGTTTATCGACTTTACGAATACAATTTACGAATGAATGGATTGTTAATTGCAAAGAATTACTCACTTTCAAGTTAATATCCTTTTCTTGTCATGATGAATGATGATTTGTCCGACGATTTTCTTTTAATACAACTCAATAAAACTCGACGACACTGATTTTTACAAAAAGCGAATAATAATACAAAATCTTAGTCTAAGAGCACAAGTCCGCTCCGTTGCTGACATTACATTTCACTCTTATTTAAGATTTGACGTTGACGAGAATAGAATGGTACAAATACAATAATGAAACAACACACCAAAAAGTCTGTTCTGTAATAGTCTGTAATGTAAAATGTAATACTCATTCACAAAAGAGGGATTTCTAAGAAAATACTACGCGGACTGACACAGACTCATCATTTGTGGTAAAATCCAGCTGCTCCCACCTATGACAATTGCACTCTGAATGGAATCCCACAACACAAGATGGCAGTGAAATACACAATTCTTTCTTCTCCTTTATTATTTTCGTTTTCTTACAATAGTTTAAACGGCTGGGAAGTCTATCATTTTCTCCAGATAACATACACTTGGACTGGACTACACATACACAATAAAGCGAGTATTGAGAGAATATAGTATTTTAATATTATTTGGTAGTATTTCGGTCATTCGGTCGTCTCAGCTTGTGCTTTCGTCCGTCTTTCCGATTATTTCTTTACGTCACGTGTACGTGTGTGTATGCGTATTATTTCCTAATATATTCGGAGATTCGGACACTCGACTCCAGAGGTTTATATACTTGCACTCTTTCCAGGACATCTTCTTTCTTTTCTCCAGCATAACCAGTATTATTTTCTGTATTACTACAGTCCCACAGAGGCTTTTATGTTTGTACACGTTGCTGGGTAACAACGTATATACTACTACTTTTTTGAGAGTGTTTCCTCTCTCTCCCGGTTCCGTAGTCATTCGTTGTTTTAACTATCCAGACCAGACAGTTTGTATCTGTCCTTGTGTCCAGTCAGTAATAAAGCCCCGAGTTGCAGTTATCAACACGTCAACTTGGACTTTAGTAATATAAAAGTTTGAGTCAGGGGGAAGTGGAATTAGATCAAAATCTTTGTCAGGATTATTCGTCAATTGGCCATCTGATCGTTTTGGGTTTCGTCCGGTTTTCAAGGTGAGTTTTTTTAATGTTGATAATTTTGAATTTGTCATTCTCGGTCATTCTCAATGAAGGTCAAGTTAAGTAGTTAAGTCAAGTACCCCCGATGATTTTTCCATGAGTTGACT
>JABASF010000839.1:0-31031 GCA_019776145.1 Harlomillsia oculata
AAGAGCCGGCGTTTTTATTGAACCGTAAGTGAAGTGGAAGGGTGTGACAAAAAGGTAAATCCGAAATATTACGGGGACGCATTGGATGGGATTATGAAGCATTATTGTCCAAAAGTGGAGTGCGGTGTGATGTTGAAATGATATTTGTATAATACAGTGGAATCCTGCTGTGATTGCTAATCGTGTTCACGTTCTTTCCGTGAGAAGGGCATCATTTGCCCATCAGGAGCACACAGCTCCGGGAACGGCAAATGCGAAAGGATTGGATTGGGCTGAGGGTAAGCGATGCTGAGCTGCAGATAAATGGGACTCATAAATAAACCTTTTTGCTGCTTTGCTCGTTTAAAGTTGACCCATCATTTCCTATATGGAGGCCTATTTGATTCCCATAATTATGATTAGATGAGATCCCCGTGAGGGTTGGAGCGTGATTTGATAAGTTGGACTAGTGAGGAAGAAGACAATGTGGATTAGGTGTAGGGTGAGAGACGAGGAGATGATAGATATAATCATAGAACATGCAGAGAACGTCGTATTCTCAGCCTTTAATCTGTAGGCGTCTGATGCACACTGCATCCATGATGCATGCACCGTCTGGCTCTCATTCACTCTTCTTTGCTCTCCTCTTTTTATTATATTACGTTTGGATACTCGGAGCAAATTGAAGGGAGTCTCACACTCTCATCCTCAGACGGTCCCAGTGTAATTCCTCGCCTTTCCAAGTGTAATTCTTCGCCTTTCCAATGAGGTCAAACTTCAATGTGAAAAACATTTCCGAGGGCCAATTCCTTCACAATTCCACGTACAAGATGAGTTGAACGGCTTAATAATTGACCTCTGCCCGGGTCGAGGAAATAAATTATTAGTAGTCCTCTTTTTCTTCTTCTGCACATTCATAAGACTAAAGCTCTGAGCACGTACAATGTGATACAGTGAATTTTTACGACGTAACCTCTTTCCTAGGATAATATTTTTCTCGTTCATATCGCCACAACGCAGCCCATTTTTTTCTCCATCAGTCTGCCACTATCTTTTGACTTATGACGAAGATTACAACGAACCTTTTAGTCTGTCCTGCCTTCTTGATAAACGAGCTGTGTGCGGCCGTCTTCGGTCAAGTGTGGAATTATTGACAGCACTTCAAAAAACCGCACTCCCTCGTGTCCATATGTATGCAAATATCACATCAACAAATCCTGTTTGTTTCTTACTTACAGTTTAGTCGAGGAAATGAGGGTAATAAATTTTTATTCGAAAACATATAATGCTTCACCTTAGCAAATTGGAGGAAACATTTCACTCTTTTATCATATATTTGTATTTTATAGGGTAGCTTTTTGTTTCAATGTTGTTTCTGAATTGTTATGCAACCACAGTTTTCAGATTATCAAATTATCCAATTTACAACGGTACTTAAAAGGACTGTTCCTAATGATCGTGTAATGATGCATCCATGCAGCACACCAAGAAACTATTAGTAAAAGTTATATGATTTGTAATGACTGAGATGGAAAAATTAAAATGATACTAATTGCAATTATCTGAGAGTGTGACACTTGGGATAATAAAGATCACGACGACCGGTTTTCCGAAATGGATGCCAATGCATGACATTTTAATACTGAGGAACTGAACGGTTGTGTTGGTGCGTTTGGTACGCATTTCTGCTACTATTCTGCAGAGTTACACAAGTACTGAGATTTTGTATTAGTGCCAAGGAACGGAACGTGAAGAAAAGCAAGAGGGCCAACCGTAAATTAGCACGTATGTACATTGTTCGGACGTGTGCAAACATCACATGATCACGATGTTGTACGCGAACTTTCGGAGTGAGGGGAGATGTGGAGAAAGACGTAAAATTTTTCTTATTATAAATGTGTGTTTCTTCGACGAGGGTGAAGTGAGTGTATGTGGCCTCATGTTGTAAAATAATGTATGGAGCGCAAATTCACCATGTTGTGTTCGCAAGTTGTATTAGAACTGAAAAGGAGAGAAGGAGTATTTTATGTTCATAGCACCTTGGCGAATTACCTTTTCGTTTCCAGTTGCCGTAAACTAATGTTATTGTGACAGGTGATAGCTTGGTGTGTAGGAATGATGGAGTTAGGAGAAGATTTTTTTTGCAGGGGTTTTGAAAGCTCCTAACGTTGAAAGACTTAGTGTGTACAGTATGTATGGTATTAAAATGTATGCGTTGCATTTGAGGCTATAAGATGTAAAGAAAAAAGAGTGAGCCGTCCGTGTGACCAATGTGAAAAGGCTTTCGGAGACGACCGAGAGGTATTTAGCCTTTCATGGCACTTTGTTGGCTCCCACTTACCATGTTTTCTAGATGATGGGGATGTTTGATGTGTTTGTGTGGACTGAGTAGTCGCACACAACAAGGGAGTACGACTACTCCGGTGTTTTTTCTGGTTAGTCACGACATGACGACGTTGACGGCATGACAAGCCAAAGCCCATGCCAAAATGGCAACTGCAACTCATTCTGGATAGAGCAGTATACAATGAAAATGACTCTGGTAGGGATGTGTTCGCAGAGCATCTCTCGTGCTGGTTGCTTCTCTGCTCACTCAAAGTTACACTTGAGTACACCGAGCAAATCGTCAGTGAGAAAATGTTAAAGCCATGCAAATCTGTGAGTTTCCTTCAGTTTTTTGTTGTGAGTTACACTCGTGATGGAAAATTGTATGGAAATGTAAGAGAGTAATGAAGCGACGGTTTCTGTTAGCTACATCCAAAAAACCTGATAAAGTGTCGCCACTGAGGTTTGCATAAATTGGACAAGTCACCAGGCTGCGCACAAGAATGTAGCTGAATCTTTTCATACCATATTTGCAAGCCATGAAACATGAACTGCCCCGCAAGCCAACTACATTTATTACCATTCTTATTAATTTGCTCGAGCCAAAAAGTTGTGTGTGTCGAATTTGCATGGTAATTTATTAGCGGCGACAGCGACCGGCTTGTGTGTACTATGTATTAGCAACACAAGCCAAGTCAATCTGCTCTCTCGCCATTTCCATGCAAAATAGATTGAGGTTGGGTTGGGACCAGGAGCTGCGTGGTCATGTGCTTGCATGTGGATGAGTGTTTGTGCACAAGGAAACATGTCTGTAAGCTCTGGCCGATAAGCACATTGTAAATCTTCTGGAGTCAACCTAAAGGACTTTGGTGAAAGAGGAAATGCGCCAATTTACAGTATGTGTGTATTTGGCTGGGACCCACGTTCACTCCACATTGACTGTACCTTCGTTCCTACGGCTTAGCTAAAATTGGCATGTGCTCTTCTTTTTTTCCAACAAAACATATACATGGAAAAACTTTATGATTTGTCAATGGTTCCTTTTTATGTCAAACTTAAGACTTCTCGCCACCTGCCATGCCAAACCGTCTGACTGCCACCCAAATGCTAACATGAACCGCGTTAATACTTTAAACATGCCACCGCAACTTTAATGAATGCCTTTTACATCCCGACTGGAAATTGGGCATTAAAACAGTTATTATTACAATGCTTGTTAGCGCAACGTTTAAAAATAGAAACGATGCTATTCTTTGAGGCAATCCTAATTATAATCTAATTGTGTTTAAATTTGTTTCAAGACGGAACATTATATCACAATGTGAAATTTATGTTGTCCAGCAAATAGATTAGGTTGAATGCACGATGAAAGGAAATGCGTAGTATTAGTATAGAAGGATGCAAGAAAGGGAGAATTTGACTGAAATTATGCTAGGTAATAATGTATAAATAATAGTTAGTAATTGCATTGCATTGTAGTGACTAAGTGCTGGGTATTTCCCATGGTAAACAAATGGACATAGCGACGACGCCGATGAGAGATAAAAGCCGAGTGAGTCTGAAAAGCTATGCTGGATTGGTTCCAATGCAATGTCGTGTGACAGTAGCAGTAGGGGTTACATTGAATGATGTGATCATGACTTGAGTTTGACGGACGAGCCGCTTTTTATGCTAAGAATCATTGGAGATAAAGGTAGAAGAACTTGGACATATTAGAAAAGAAGGTCTAATGGAGGTGGTACACGTTACAATGCAAAGCCAGTGTCATTATGAAGCACTTCGACTTGGAATGGAATGCAGAATCATGCCGAGAAGGCAACCGGCAACTGAGAAAAAAGAAGATTAGACAAAACATGCTAAAGGGGATCTTGGTTGAGATGAAAGATACAAAATTCATGAGAAAGCTTGTATTGAAACTCGAAAGACTGAAACAGTAGAAGGCAAAGGTTTGTTGGCCAAAACGTTGCCGGCACTGGGATGTAAAATAAGTAGTATTTTCTCTCTATATACCTTTGTTAAATGCCTCCGATTTTTAAAGTTTCCATCTCGGCGTGCCTAGAAATCCTTAGGCGTTCTTTCTATGTACAGTATAGCGTAGAGACGCAAAGGATTTGACAGTGCGAGTTTAAGTAATATCACAATAATGAAGTGAAGTACGTGTTAGATGTGTCCGATGGGATGCAGTCAGAGTGTTATTGTTCCAGTCACTTTACTCACTCCAGGACAAGGCATTGGACTAACTTGTGTCTTTTACCAGAACAAGGCATTGGACTAACTTGTGTCTTTTCGCAGAAAGAGATAGAGCAGTTTACACTCGTCGTGCTGCAGAGCACACAATATACGCGGCTTACAATAGTCAGATAATGGGATAATGCTCTAAGGAAAAGATAATACGTAGAATAGTATGTGTGTGTATGTGTGTAGTCTCGTACCTAAGTGCGGCGAAACTAAATTACACTTTAATGATTTACAGTTTGAAGTTAGAGTGCGAGAAATTGGCTAGCGAAAAGATTGAGATTCAGCGTCATTATGTAATGGTGAGTGCTATCTTCATCTTTCTTTCTTGCCTTCTTTGTATGTGTTGTTGCCTACACACACTTTTACTCTTCTCCGGACATCACATATTACACCTTTACCCTTCCAAGATCACTCATTATCTTTCTTTGTATACATGTCTTGATAAAACTGCGTCATTCTTCTCACAACACAATTCCTTCTCTCATTATACACTCTTTTCAGAGCTCGCTTGTCCTTTCCCTTTATTCTGATACGAGTAAATAATTGTAACCCTTCACTTCCATATTATTTCATTTACACTGTCTCTGCTCCTACAATTTTTCTTCGCTTACAATACTCACATGCTCACATTTCAGAGTGGATCAGAAGAATGAAGTTTGTCTATGCGCTTTGCTTTATTTCATCTTCGTAGTCTGTGTACATACCTCGCTTGGCTTTTTCTTGTGCGTTATGAATTTTGCTCTATTATTATTATATTTTTCCTGTGCAGCGCATGACAGTTTGCCTTTTTTGGTGCACGTCCGGGACAGCAATAAGGGCTGACGGTTTTTCTTTGGGACAGGGCGAGTCTCTTGAATTCAGTGCCTTCATCTCGCTCCATATCTGTTTTTTACGTGGACACCTTATCATTATAATAATGTTGTAATTGTACACATAGCTAGGAGGCGTCTTGGGCTCTTCTCGGTTGTCAGATTTGTTTTCTTTGATTTATACTTATTTTAACAATAGGTTTAGAGTGTTGTTGTGTTTAACTTTGGCATTCAGTGAGCGAGGAAATCGCGCTAATTTGAAATGACAGTTGTGAGCTGTGATGCAAGATGTGCCACTGATTGATGTTGGACAAGAGCGAATAATAGAATGTGCAAGGAGAAGGAACTCCATTTGGTCGTTCCCGTTCCATTACTTGACAATTTCACTTATCACATGAAGTAGTGTAGTTGGAATTTGTCGTTAAATAGATTGAGGAAAATGATTACATTAGAAAACCACAGAAAACGTCTGGTGGTGCCTTTGAAAGTTGGCAACTTTTTTGTACTCGCCACTTTGATGCGATTAGCTTTGGGAAAATGGGTCTGAGCAAAGAGTTTTACTGGCGTGAAGACTCAGTCGTTTGTAATCTAATAATAATGCGGCGGAAAGATAAGGACTTTTGGAGCTCTTCTTCCTTGCAGCCTTTTGACGGGACGCAGCCCAAATTTGCATAGGATTTGGCTCATGTCCTTTCTGCTCGACGAGCGGAGATGGGCTGTAGGAGATTGGCACTTTGCTTCAGTTCTGCTCATTGTGTGCATTCACCGTTGTCCGCTGCCACCGCTTTGCGTGTGATAAGACCTGGCCGGTGGAATAATGAAGGCCTCATTATCATAACTCACAATCAGTAATTCTCACTATGCATTCTCTCATGCAGTCACTTGCTTCCAAGACGGATAACTCTTTTCGTCGAGACGACGTGCCTCTTTTTATTCCTCTATCTTCATAATATCTAAACACTTGTGCACATTTACGCGTGTTTCTGAGGCACAGTAGCTCCCTTGCTTGTGTCTGTCTTGTCTGAGTGACTACATCACGTCGGGTTTTTGTCATCTTATTATCGTCACATTTAATCCGGTTCGGCTTCCTCTACGTCAACTCCTTCCCTTCCACTTATGCAAATCTTTAAGAGCGAATTACGGGTGGTGTTGATGAGAACGTATACATCCTTCAATTCTTGTCGATGTGCCTCCCTGATTCCCTATGTCCTCACTTATCTCCCATTTGTAGCATTGTGCGATACTCTAATGAGCACAAGCGCGCAGTCCCATTGTCTCTCCAGCTTGGCGATATTATTTTCGTTTGAATGAGTTTCAATTGAAAGGAACACCCGACTATGTTTCACTCTTCCATTCAATCCCTTCCTTTCCCATGTTCTTTCTGCATAATACAATATCAAGTAATGGATGGGTCAGCTTAGTACGGGCACGTACGCTCTCCTGCGTACCCACAAATTATTATGAATTCGCCTTTTCAAGCGCACATAAAATGCATGCCGGATTAGAATTTCGTGCCATGGAATGAATAACTTTCATCCTCCACTGCCGACTCAATGAATTTCAATGGAATTTTCCCGTTTTTCACTCTAACACAAAACAAACTCAAATTTTTTATGCTTAGCAAAACTTTACGTACTTCCACGTATTACAAATTTACAAGGCTGAGTTACAGAATCGTTGTGTTGTGCTTGTGAGTGTTGTGAGTATAGCATTATTTCTTCAGGATATAGCAGCACAATGCTCTTGTTGCGCTGGGGAAATTATGTATTCTCCTGTATCTTTCATACAGACAAACGAAAACATTCTTTATGTTTCTGTACATATTTTAAATCTCAAATGTAAGTGGACTTGGCAATGACGATATTCTATTTCATGCGCTTTAAAATGGACGATTAGAAATACGGAAACAGTTGGAGATACAGGATTGTGTTTAAATTGTCGGCCGGGCACTTGAAATGGGAAAATTGCAAAATTACGGTGTATGTAATTTTTTTGCATGAAGAGCTGAAGTTGCTGTAATAAATATACGTTTATGGACGACGCTCGTAATTCCCATGAACAGTGTGCTAAATGGACTGCAAAGAAGTTTTAATAACCTGGGCTTTTCTTTTCAGGAGACCTCATTTTTCTAAGAAAGTCAGAAAAAAGTTCATACAAGGTTTTTGCTGAAGCTTTCCCCACTCGAATGGGAAGACAAACGAGTGGGAAAGTCAAGCAGCGTGGTTGTAGTACAAGTAGAAAAGGAGACGGCCTTTTTGCAAAGTGCAGTCTAAAAACGGACAGTTTGACTATTGCACAGGGGAAAAGGGAATAAAATGTTGAAGGCACATTGCAAAGCGAATTCAATCCTAGGAACAGACAAAGCCAAACCTCTACCACATATCGCTGGAAAAGTTCCAATGCGGCAAGAAAGATAGTAATAGCGGGAGAACTACAGTTTATACGTAGGAGAAAGGGATTTTGAACAGGAAAAGTGGCCATAGGGAATGCAGCCGGAGAACGTCGACGGATGCTAAAAGAGAAAGCGTATAGCTGAAACAGACCCTGAGGTTTTGGACGTATAGCTCAATTTATTGCTTTGCTTCTTCACTGACTTCGCATTCACATTTCCAGTTCTCTTATTCACATTCTCTCTTTAAGAAGCCAAGTGCTTCATGGTTTCCTTATTACACCCGCCTGCTTTCTTCCAGTATGCTCAACTCCTAGAAAAGACTCTAAACTCGGATGTGTCCATGAGCTACAGCACGAATCTTCGTGCAACGGAGTTGGCCAGGGTGAATTCGTGAATTTCTTTGGATGAACATGGGAAATAATGTATTGAAATTTTTTCAACTTTGTTCTGCGTCACTTGCAGGGGAAAGAACATTTCCATTCCTTCGTTTTCTTTTGACAAGAAATATGGGCTTTTCTCTACTTTTTACTCTATGCCCCACTGCCACCAACCACTTTAGTATCACGCGCGTTTTCATTCCGTAATCTTTTACCTTTCATTCCCATCTTCACTCCAATTTATTTGCAAAGTTTTTTTATTCAAATTGAAGGCTTCCTTCAAATTGAAATTTAAGTTTCCAATTTCAGTTTCGATTCAAGGATTATATTATGGATTATAATTTTTGGTGATTGCGTAGATATGTAGTCTTCAGATTTACAAAATGGTGTTTTTGCTTTTACAGAGCGATAAAACATTGACTCTTAGTTAATACCAATCTATGGTATGTATTACTTGGAGTTGCTTGACAGTGAGAATGTGTGTTTAAAGCGAATTACTGAAGTGCTAGTTAGTGCTCTATGTTATACGTTATGCAAGTGAATTTATTATATATGTGCACCCCTACAGTACTTAAGGACATAGTTGCTCAGGAAAGAAAAATAATGACAGCGGGATCTATGACAGTAGTTTGCTATGCTAAGTAAGTATATTGTAATTGCGGGGAACTGGTAGAACTGAAAAAAGTTTTCCCTGTAGCTTTATTTCTGTTCTTGTGACGCAGAGATACAATTTAGGTTGATCTGACAGACTTGACACGACTGCTATATGGTAATTGTAACTAATGGATGGAGTGCGGGGAAAGATGAATAATGCATTATAAGTCATGACTATGACGAGGGAAAAGTTTTTCCAAAGTTATGCACGCATGAGGACGGCCGCTGTAGTGTAGGATTTTCAAAGTTAGCCATGGATAATGAAGAGGTGACTATGCCGTGAAGCATTTTACACGTAATCCATTCTGAACCAAAACACATAATACGAGTCCCTTTGCCTTCCTTAAGTTTTTTGTGGGATCGCATCCTCTTGAGAAGGAATTGAAAGGCGGGCATTGTTCCCTATAGAATGTGTCTTTAGGTATGTGTTTATGTGTTATGAGATGCAGTGACGTTGTGAGAGTAACGAGGCACTCTCTCCCTCGAGAATAAAAGAAGTTGGAACACAAAGAGAAGACAAGGTGAATCCATTTTTTTCTTCTGATTATCCTCTAAACACCTACACAAAGGTCTTAATCCTTCATTTCATGCAAGAAAGAGTCATTCGTTGGCTTACATGCCAGATGTATTATACTCTTTCGTTCCTATAAGGTAATCCGACTTGAATTCATTTTATTGCAAGTGACAAGTTCACTCAAGACTCAAGCCGTTTAAGCTTTAACTTCTCAAGAGCTAAGTTTACAGGTTGAGCTTGTATTTCATATGGCTTTTCCCCTTTGTTAGTCATCATGGTAATAATGCTGACTTATGAGTGCACGGTTGAGCTTTTTTGAATTGACCACCGCCGGCCCAACAATTGGCCAGTCAGATTGTACTCCAACGGCTCATTACCATTGACAGAACGAAAAATCCTTCTCTTCTTCTCCTTACCTAACTTGGACTGTAAATGTTCACTGTGAAATAATGAGTCCCTTATAAGGCACAGGCATTACAAGTCTCAAGAATCAAAAAGATTTGTTTTTGGAACGCCTTCTCTTTCCATTTAATTACTTTCCATTACAAATATTGTACATTGGAAATGCAATGCTAATACAATAAAAACTGGAGTTAAAGGGCGGACCACACGAACATTTCTAATTCAGAATTATCTTATTATTACTGAATACTCACAGTTGTATCATACACATGCATTATGCATTGATAAGATTAGCGTTGCGTTTGAGGATGTGCAAGCGTGCACACATCTTTCTTTTTTTCAGAAAATTTTTGTTCTCAAGGTTGAAAATTAGACATAATTTGGCTTTGGGCAAACTTAGATGCACAGATGAGTCTGCCGTGTGTAATATTCATTGCAGATAATGGCTCAATTGAAAGAGTTGCAGACAAGGTTGTCTATTGTATTCCTTTCACTCTTCGGTGGGCTGACCACCGCGAGAAACACTTGAAAAGGCAAGAATGAAAAAGAAAAAAAACCGTTTTTAAAGAAAAGACGGGAAGTTGCCTGGGTTGAAAGTACAAAAGATGTAGTCTTGAGTCATTATTACGAAGTCAACCAACCAGCAAGATGAACTGACTTCTTGTGGCTCAGCTACGCGGCTCCTTCGCTTCGTGATTTGATGCTGGCATGTATCAAATCTGGTAAAAGCACACGTACCTATAAGGTGGTGAAGAAAATAACATATAAAGTTATACGAGTCCCGCTCGTCGATCTGCAGTGCAGCACTCGATACAAAGTGTATTCAATTTGAGCACATCAACTCAACTCAAAAAATCATAATGGACTGACTCGTCGTCGTGCATTTTTTGTGAAACTTTGTCATTCCTCATTCTCATTGAAAAAACGTTTGACTCTTGAAGCAAATTGAGGATTCTAAGAAATGGGTGCATGAACATGCAATTTATATTCACAAGATGCAAATAAGTGCAGAATCGCGTCACATTCTGTCACACAGGTTTTCGCTGTTGTGCTCCAAATTGAACAAGTAAAAGAGATGCCTGGCTCAGTCTCAGTCTCAACCCAAAAATGCACAGAAGTATGTACAAAAATTCCAAGGACTGTTTTTGTGCATGGTGTCTTTTTACTGGCTACAACTTGGCATGTTCAGAAGAGACAACAAAAACTGCTTTCATTGTGTATACTGTTACGCTCCGTCGTCGTGATTTACTCACTTCCCTTGTGCTGAATCTGGTGTCTGTGTGTCGTCTATTTTTCTTGGGCTCTTTCCTCCTCATTTACACGCACGACGACTGCATTTGTATTGGCACTCTAGGCTCATTTAGTCTAATCTCTCCATCTCGTCATTTATGGAACGTGTAAAATTATGTCTTGTCATCTTCGCTTCAACTCCATGAATGAATGGAACGTCTTATTTGGTCTGCTCACTCAGCCACAGCAAAATGTCTCTTCCACAGTCACTCAGTCAGAGTGAGAAAGTGGGGAAAAAATTTCACTCTCGTTCTCTCTCTCCCCCTGGAAAACATCTCCGCTCTATGGTATCCCTGTCTCTGATTGTGTAGGTCTATACACAAATACTTCATATGAGAGACAAGAGATGCAAAGCAAATAGTTACAGTAGCAAAGTATTCAAGTTGACTTTGCTTCCCTTTTGGAATTTTCAGGATTACTCTGTATGAAATGCTGAGTCTTGAATTGAGTAGGATTGAATGGAATTGAATTGTATTGCAATTTATCCTACGTCTCAATGGGAGATGACTGCATGAGTTGAGTTGAGTTGAAACAGACAGACGTGTCAAGTTTTTGTGTGGATTGTTTAATTCTCGCCTCTCTGTCTCTTCCCTATCATCTACAGAAGTAGCAGTAAGCAGTGGTGGACGGATCTGAGGATCACTACATTATATTATTCCACGACAGTGACAAGACAATGATACTCTACAAATAAAAGGACTTATCCTGCACACCAACATCAAGGAAAGGACAAAACTAAACCCATATATAAATTCCTTTTCTTTCTCTTGACTTGACGATCTTCTCATACACAAATAATATTACGCAGTGTGTATACAGTCTTTTCACGTCGTAGTGGCTTTGTGTTCTACCAGAGATAATGTGTCATCATGGTAAATGCTTCGTGCTATACTGTTCCAAATGCAACCGTGCTGGTGATGAAGGTTCCATTGAGATTGAGAGAATTGAGACTCTTCTGTGCGTTTCACTGTCTCGCATCTTCGTCTTAAGACGTCAAGGGTGGTCTCCTCTCAAACTGCTGTGTGTGCTCAGTCTTTTCGGTATACCTCGTCATGTTGAGCTGCAAATGATTCACAGTGTAATAATGTGCAATGTAATGTTGTGTCGTAATGTAATGGCTTTGTGTGCTGAGAGTGAAAGAACCAAGATGTAGCGTTTACACATGGGTGTGCTTACTTGTGAGGTGTGACATGGAGCTTCTTTAATTCTTGAAGAGCCCTCAGGGTCCCCGTCTTCTACAAAAAGTCACATGCCATGAACTCCCTTTCTTTCTGCCTCTGTCAGCATGCAAAACAGGCACCAAACCAACTCATACACTGCATCATCAGCAGCTTCCAGTCCCTGCTCCTCTGTTCCTGTTGATTACAACCAGTGTCTTATGCTGAGAGTTCAACTTCCATTAAATTTAATCGTTTTGTTGTCACACTTGCGTAATAGCGGATTAGGTATACTTGTCAGACATGTAATGTGCTTTCACACCTTCATCCTTTCGCATCATCCATCCATCTCCATTTCGTCATAACGTCATATCATCATCATGTATACACTTGTAGTACGACCGACTCGACGCGACTTTAGGGCTTCACTTTATTAGCGTGTTGTACTATTCATTAGGATGAAAGTCAAACGACGACGCCAAGATTGCTGCTCCAAATTATTATTATGGAAACCACTAATTGAACGTGTACTTGTTCTGTCAAGTGTGGTTCTGTGTAGTTAATACACATAGGTACTTGTTGTAGTTGATATAAAATATTATTATAAACTAGAAAATTGGTATGCGTTCACACCCATAGAATAAAAACGTGAAATGTGCTTTAGATGATATGACCGCTAAGATAAGGGCAACACTGTCATATCAGATTGAATAATGATGCGAATGCGATTAGCAGAAGAGATGATTTCGCATAGATTGATGCTCGCCATATGCGGTGTGTCTTTGGCTTTGTTCGTTGATGCTGTGCATTGAAGGATAATAAAAGGATGAACGCGGATCCGTGGAAAGATGCGAAGGAGACGAGTTGTGGAAGATCACTGACAGAATTGGACGAGCGGATTTCTTCGTGACATAGAATTGAATTCAGCGTTACACGTTATCACCCGCTCAATTGCCTCGTTCATCATGGACTGATGCGTCTGTAATGGGGCAGTAATCGTCTTAAAAATAGTCTTCAAGCCCATTTGAAGACACCTGATTTGAATATGAATTACTTTATTACAGCCCATGATTGATTGTGTGTATGAGTCGTAAGTGCATATCACAATGATTTCGTGTTGTGATGTCTTCGATTGTGAGATTTTGAGCTTAAGTAAGATAAGGATTACGTCGCACTCTTTTTTGCCCCTTCCGTTAAAGACAGGTTTGCCTTTTCACTAAGCTGTCAAGTCGATTCCGGGCAAGTCGGCTTCAACTTGGGTGAATTCAGGTTTGACAGGTTTGGTGGTTAGAGCACAACAAAGGAAAACACTAGTTCAAATCTTTTTTTAATCCTTGTAAATGTGATACATTGTGTACTTGTAGAAATTGTCAAATTAATGATGATATTGTTCGCTAATTCCCATGCCTTCGTACATTTGTTCGCCGACCAGATTAGATCTGCATGGGGTTCCTTTCATGTGGCTTCTCGGTTATAATGAGCATTTGATTGTGCATGCAGAGGCAAAAGGAATGAAATGATTACAGGCAAACACTCGACCAGGCAAACCAAAAGAGGTTTACCATAAATAATGCTTATTGATCCGACGATTTGTAACCTTAAAAGACAGGTGGGTGGGGTTAAAAAACTCAACTCTTGATGGAGCACACCGTCTTCGCTACATTCACTATCGTGTCACGTAATAATATAATGCATTATTGTTACATAATAATATATTAATACTTTGACGACTATGCTACGTTTTTTCCTCGTGAAAAGTAGTAGGAGTTGCTGTTTGGCGATTCAGTCCATCCATCCTAGTGATTTGAATTGATTCGAATTGAAAGGAATGGGATTGAGCGTCAACTCTGCAAACAAGCAGGTATCATGAGCTCTCCAGTATATAAAATTATGAGGCAAAAAACCACAAGATTGGATTTTTATATTCCTCCCTTTCAAATTGCACGTTTATCGAAGCAATGGGAGGATTGTAATGGGATGTCATGTTATAGTTATATGTTTGTAATATGAAGTAATGTTTAAGGTAATGGTGAGAGAACGGAAAGATAAGAGGAACGGTATTGGTTCCACATCCAATCTTCCAATCCAACGTTCTTAGGAACGGGAATCATAAGTGAAAATAGTTCCTTTGAGAGGAATTATTTGATAGGATTTCGGATTGCCTGTCTTCGTTGTCCAAGTTCATAGACGTCAGTGAATTGTACACGTAGTGTAAATTGACAATGGGATGGGAGTCGTGAGATTTGATGTTGACGACGATGATGATACTTTGAATGCCGATGCAAGTGAATTGCACTGATGATATGGATGTCGAGATTTTGGGGTGATAGGAAGATCAAGTTATAAGTCGATGCATTCTTGTCTACAAGACAAAAGTTGGTAAAAGGGCTCATTGCGGCTTTCATGTATAATACTTTCGTTCCTTTTCCTTTGCCATTGAGCTGAGAGCATAAAGCCCATCTCATTGACCAACCTGTCTGACCCGTACGTTGCTATTTACCATGTAATATGCATGCGTGGCATGATCAGACCATCAATCCATCTTCAAGTAATGCTATACCAGGCATAGGAGCACTGTACGTGAAGTATAGTTACCTGAGGGTTGTAAGAGTGATTCGTTTGAACGGTCTTCTCTGTTCGCTTGCCCTATGTTAAGTCACGAACATAATCCATCTCATTGGCAGAGTGAGAGAGGACGGAAAAAACGACATAAAAAGAAAGAAATTTCCAACCGGCGGACTAAATGGTATTGTAATTACTCACGAAATCTATAAAGTACAGTCCGGCTATAAGGGCTATGCGAACTTCTGGACCGGTGCGGTGGGTAATTCACTATCCGTGTAGTTTATATATGAGATTCTCAGCATGCTTGCTGCCAACCATGCTGCTTTACCAGACACGGAGATCATGTATGATATTGAGTTTGTAAAATCCATTGTGGCAAATGATGTTACTTACGAGCTGCAGTTGCATAGAACTTGAAGACGTGGAAGTTTAATAGCAAGAATCACACTGGATTCGACTTAGCAAAGTAATTCCTATAAGATGCCTTGTGAAAGAAATGCTTTTTGTTGAGTTCTATGATTCTATGCCTATGCCATTCAGAAGGAATATAAAATCGTATGGTATATTACATGATTTTGAGTGTTTGACGTCTCAACATTGTGGTAACTGGCGAGGGGAGCTGCAGTTTTTTGAGTACGGGAGAGCGGAATGAAGTAGAGATAAAATAATGAACTGCATGTTTCATTTATTTACCTGTCTCACCTTCGCTTTG
Organism: Harlomillsia oculata; assembly: GCA_019776145.1. Lineage (NCBI taxonomy): Eukaryota > Metazoa > Arthropoda > Collembola > Entomobryomorpha > Oncopoduridae > Harlomillsia > Harlomillsia oculata. The sequence goes on from JABASF010000839.1 coordinate 15,415, forward strand.
GTTGCGAGAGGTACAAAAAGAGAAAAAGGTGTGTAGTGTGAATGTGCATGACTAAAGAGCATAATACAAGGGAATGACGACTGTTTCAATGTGCCTAATAGAGGCACACGGAGGCACATAATAGCTGTCGGGGAGCGGAGTGAAGTGACTGATTACATTATGCTTTACCTGTACAATCGCCACGGCAGTTCACGTAGGAGGCAACCAACACACATGTCGTTATAGGTAATTTAAACATTTTCGTGGAAAAAAGTCTTTTTGTGCTTGGCATGAATTTGATGTATGCATTGTGTCATGTACAGTGCCTGTGCAGTGTGTGCAAGCGACTGGGGTTCCTTGTACACTTACCCATTATCCACACAAAACTCATGGACTAGTCCAAGTGACAGAGTGAGAGCAAGAGTCATTTAATATTACACTCCTCCATGCGCACTTTTGTCCACCTCTTCTTTCTAACTATATTTTCTATTTGGAAGTGTGCGTGCTTAGTCCAGTCGTCATCGCAAACACAATGTCTCCCGCTGTTCCTTATATGAGCGACACGACTCTATACACAGTATTAGTGTATTAGTCCTGTCATCATCATCGACTTTGGACTAAGGTCCGTTAAAAGCAAATTAATGTTGTAATGCCGCTCTAATTAAGGGGGAACACGGAAGTGAGCGTGGGACGAAGGTGATGCGATGTAAAATGATGGAAAAGAAAGGAACTCACTCATTCAGCTTGCAACTCCCTCCTGTTGTTCCTCTGTATTATTTTATTACACTAGTTACAAGGACTCCTGTACTAAGACAATGCACGCCAAACCAAACCAACTCAATGCTTTTCTCATTCACGATCATATTTATGTCAAAATGATACATTTACGACCAAAATCTCTTATATGACTCGCGTTTTTCATTGACCATGATGGTTTGTAACTTGTATTCTTGTATTTTTACTATTGGAACGTCAGTCTTTCTAGGTGTAGTATATAATAACATGCATTTGAGTGGTGAAAATCAAAACATTTCGCCACTGATCACTGTGCTCGCTCCACCAGAACTATACATCTACATGTTTAGTTCTGGAGCCTAAAAAAATTCTCCCCACGGTGCCGTTGGCTGGATGCAAAAAGCGCAGGATAAGTGTATAATTCTCATTACATTCCGGAAAGATAAAGCCCGGTCTGCTTCACTATTAGTCTCCATTATAATTTGGCCCATGGAGAGGTGGGTCTCCACAAAACTATGACAAATGACACACAGGAGACATGCACGAGAAGGACGGAGCTTTTTAATTTAATCTCTGCTAAGGGCATATCAACCTTCTATTATGGTACAATAGCATGTCTCCCTTCTTTTCTTTGCGCTCCGTGATTATTATTATTGTTATTGTGAAACATTCTCCCATTCAACTCATTCTCAGTTTTACCTCAACCAAATTGTTATTATATACACATTGTGTGCCACTACACTAGTATGAACGTCCATTCCTTCCATGCATTTTGATGTAAGCAAAATACCGATTCTGGTTAGTTTTCTATACTTTGGTCAGGAGTTTTTGAAGCCAAGCTACTCTATAATCGCAAGTGAGACAATGATAAATGGACATGAATTCTGTAACGAGCGCTCCAATGTAGTTATTTAGGATATATGTGTGGGCGTTTTGTATTATTATGCCACTTTTATGCCAATTGGGTCGTATACTATGCGATTATTGCTCAATGTTGCAAGGTTGCAACCGAAGAATATAACATTCAATATCCAAACATTCGAATCGAAGTAGATAAGTCGTAGAAAACCTACATTTCTCTACACTTGCATTAGTCGGCACCTTGCAGCGCTGTTTAATCGATTCCATTATTATTTGTACAAGAAGATGTAATTGGGTTAATTTATATTGAAATTAATTGGACTATTATGAGAACATGCATAGTTCAAGGTATAATTGAGTTATGCACATTTTTAAAACTGCCACTTTGAGCTACAAAACTTTACGGTTATGTCCTTTCGGAAAGTATATTATATTACTTGAAGTGGGACTTCCATTTGACCGTGTAAAAAATAGCGTAGCATTTACAGGATAGCTTAGAAAAGAAAAGGAAATTTGAAAGAAATAACTTTAGGAGTTTATGTTATCAGAAAAGTGTTAATTCATCCACATTATTGTATGACTGTATTGCTTAAGTTTTGTTTTTTTGTTATATTTTGTGTTTCCAGCTTAAAAGTTGAGTGTGAGAAAATGGTACAGGAGAAAGCGGAGATGCAGAGACACTATGTGATGGTGAGTGACAGACTGTAAAATAAAAACGCTATTATTCTTGCGCAACAAAAGACACGACATCACGACACTCTTCATCAATAAGATTTATAGTTGGCACTTCAATTGACTTTAACGCTTTTGCTTTAATTTTAACTGCTAATGATTTTATTGTGTATACTATTTTGCTATTATTTTTAATTTGATTAAGTCTTAAGTGAAAAAGCTTCTTGAAATTGCGGGTTTATGGTTTGCTTCTTGTAATGCTGCAAAAACTAGTCTCCAGATTGTCAGTCGTAGTGATAAAATATAGTGGTTCATGTGAAATTGGACGATACACTGTGGAGATATTATTAAAAGAAGATGGCTAGAAACCAAGTTACGTTGTACACACGTTGTACACATGTACATCGTAATACATTATGGTTTGGATATCGAGGTTTTGATTAACGGGAAATAAAAACATGTGGCAGATTTTTCTAAATTATTGGCAGACATACGAGAGAAAAATCCTAAAAATACAAAATGAGCTGCCTTTCACCCCATCAATTTGAGATGGAATCACGTACTGACTGTGAAAAAAGATTGATCCTTCAACCAGCACGTCTTTGTACAAAACATTCGTATTCATGCCACGATGCTTGAAAGAGTAGAAACTTAACTCTTTCAATTCCATTCGACTTCAATCGTATCCTAAAAATACAAAATGAGCTGCCTTTCACCCCATCAATTTGAGATGGAATCACGTACTGACTGTGAAAAAAGATTGATCCTTCGTCATTCGGTGAGTCGCACATTGTCGTCGCTTCCCTCCCATGTTGACACGTTTAAAAGTGCCATGTCAAGTGGGGCTGTACGTTTGTTTCGCTTTTGGCTCTCCGCCCTGAGGTTTTGACTTGGCAGTGACTCTAGTTTTTTTATGTTTGTGTTTGTAAAGAGAAGAAGATCTCATTCATAGTGACTCTCTGGCGTATGTAAGTTAGCACTTGGCGTAGTTGGAAGATTTTTGGAGACATAAGAGACACTAGGGAAACACATAGTAGCGAGAAGAGAATGCAGCTAAAAATGTTGGAAGCAGACTGCCAGAGAGTTTGGCATAGACGTCATGCATTGCAATAAAAAGTTAAGCCGGGCAAATAAGCGTTGACGGTGACAGTCTTGTGTCTAAAACCGCATAAGACGCACACCATGAAAACTTTTTGAGAATGAGATGTGCCTGCATAAAATGGGCGCCTGGAGTCAAGTCAAGTCTTCAACATTCCAATGCCTCGTTGTGCAAATGCAAAAGATGGGACCATATTACCGTCGACGTGGAATACTCACTTGAGTGCTTCACTGGATACAGCTACAGTCATGGTGAGGAGTGAGAGCTTTTGCCAACTACTTTTCAGCCAAGTTACATGATAACTGCCACGGAAAATGTGAGGCAGTCGGCAGTTTTTGACTGCAGCTCTTCTCTTTTCTCCTCAATTTTCTGTCGCTGTCTTCCCGTTCCGGCGGTTCCACTTCCCTCTTCAACAAGCTTTGCTTTTTTGCTTCTCTCTGTTTGTCTCTATTTTCTCAAGGAGTTGAAATGTAATGCGTTGCTCTACTGTACCATGTAATGCAAAGTGAAGTGAAAAGATGCGACCCTCTTGGCTCTTATTATCTACATTTTTCTCTGACTATCTCACAAGCTCTTGTGGGCTCTCCAAACATTAAAGTGGTATTATAACAGCAACTTAAGTAAGTACACATTACGAACTCTATAAGATCCTTTACACGTTACTCTACTATAGTAATAATCTTTCAACTGTCTCTAGAAACTCAAAGTAGACCTAGCACTATAACACTTTAATTGTCTGTTGCATGCCTATGCTATGTAACTAACGATAATCAAACGTACTTTGTTTCCCTCATCGCAACTCAGATCAGTTGGCCGTGCTATATTTGAACTATTACAACAGAAATGTTCAACTTGTTCACAGTTCTCCGTCTGTCACCTTTAGAAAAAGAAAGGAAGTCATTTTATTTTCTTTCCAGTTGTGTCGCAGTCCATTTGCATAAACTTATTGTACGGGCTTTTGGCTTCGGTTCGCTATTTCAGCTTCCCTACTTTTGCAATGGCGTGAAGGTAAATTATGTGCAGAATCAGACGAGGCTGTTCACCTTATATAACAGTAGTTTGGCAAGTACTCCAGTGATTATTACTCCTGCTCTGTTTGCACTACATGTTCTGTCGCCCTGTCATTACAGTCGGTTAATGGTAGAGATTCAGTATAGCACAGCTCCGCAGGAAATGACAATGTGCCCAACCAAGGGAAATTAACAGGCAAAGTGGATATTGGCGCTGAGAAGTGATTACGCTGAGGAATGCAATGAAACTCAACACGTTCTCTCTGTGGTTTGCGGTTGTGGTGCAAATAATGACATTATTGATAACTTATTTGTGATGGCAAATTAGCTCTGTAAAATTGCCTAATGCATGGGTTAACATTTTTTGCGCTTGCAACACCATCAGCAGCAAAACCACCACATCCACACATTTCTCCATTGTTCGTAGGTTATTTTCCACTATAAATTATGCCTTGTAAACATTATCCCAAAGTAACAGAAATGCAAATACTTTAAAAGCAACTCGTTTCGACTCATGAATCCTGACTTAATCGAAATGTAGTATTTTCTCTTTCACTAGGGATAGTTAAGATGGGAGGAATGTGCAGTTGCAGTTTCACCTCATTGAGTTCTAAAGGGGTAATTATTGTATATCAAAGGTCGCGCAGCTCGAAAGATAAATGGTAGCAAAACTCATTACTCGTAGCTAATGAAGTGAGAAAGGTGGGAATTTTGTTTTGCTTGCTATACGTATTTTGTAGGATACGATTGAAGTCGAATGGAATTGAAAGAGTTAAGTTTCTACTCTTTCAAGCATCGTGGCATGAATACGAATGTTTTGTACAAAGACGTGCTGGTTGTGTGGTAGTGCCCGGTTTGAATAGATGATTGAGTAGGAGAAGAGACGGCGGAATTTGTCATTGTTGAGCTCCGTGTCCCGAAGCTAGTTTTGACTACGACAGCAAAGAGAAGATGGTCTTTTGGACCAAGTGCTAGTGTAGCAAGAGTGGATTTCGTTCCTGCATGTTGCAAAAGACTCCGTGTGATGTTACGATATTGCATAGCTGTGGGCAGAGTCGAGTCATCATCATGCTGGAAAAGAAGGTATGCAGTTTGTAACTATTTGTCTGCCTGTCTCCTCTGGCTCAACTCATCTGCTGCATAATATGTTTATAAATGTTGGTTCGAGTCGACCGAGTGTATCCCAAGGCACAGCGGGATTCAGATGAAGAGAGACCACGCAATTCATTGAGTTTTTTCTAAGCATGCACCCACGACTTATTCCACTTCACAAACCACTCTTTGCTTTATTCGATAATGTTATTGCACCTTTTCTCTCCCCACTCTCACTCAAGTGTACACTCTTGTCATCGTGTGCATAAGTGAGAACCATTCAATGGATTCCTAGTGATAAATGATGTGAACACCACTGTTAGCCACTTTGACTCATATATCATACATATTCCTTTCCTACTGTTGTCGTATAGTTTTGACCCAGACTATTCAGATCTAAAAACAGAGAAAAAATAAATCTATGAAATTATACGATGCCAATGATGAGTAAACAATCATTGACATTACATGCCACTAATTGTTTTCAATACATTCATTATGTTTTTATTACGTGTGTAATATTCATGCGGCGTATTTTTCGACATTTTAAATCACCTACATTTCAGTTTTCGATACATCACAACACCAGGTTCTCTATATGCAACCGTACATTAACTATTAGTTGAGAAAAACGCAATTGTTTGTAGTTTCCGCTTCTTATCTTTACGTGGTTTTACATTAGGTGAAAAAGTAAAATAGGTACGCACTTCTTCTGTGTGGTATATTGTTTGATTTGGACTGAAGCTTCTTGACTTGACTGGAGGGAAAGAAAGCAAAGCAGAGCACACGAATAAATAAAGAAAAGAATGGGACGCAAGACGGAGCACACCAGAAAAAAAGTTCGATCGGATTCAAGTGAATTGGATTGGACAGGATGGGATAAGAATGAGAAAAGTAAGAGTAGAGGATTCAAATAGGATAAATTGGATAGGGAACTTGAGTAAACTAAGTTGAGGTTCTTGAAAAGAAAGAAAAGAGAAGCAGAAGCCAAACCCAGAAAGTTATTATGTGAATGGGATAGTCGAAGTAAGAATGCAAAAAAGTGAATGACGTTTGGTTGACAAAGCAAAGCAACCATGTGAAATTTATCGAGTCTTCTGTCACGATCTTCGCCCACGATGCACACAAACGCGTCCCTATTTCATTCTGTTCCTAAAAGTGTCACAGTGTTGCGTCATTTATCTATTTTATTGTTCACAAATGTCGGGTAAAACTTGTAAGTAATTCAAATACTATAGTTATTATTATGAAGTCATATTATGACTACAATTATTATATCAAAATCTAATCATTGTCATCAGGCCGTCCATTGAAAATAACAAGCATGCAAATACCATGAAAAGATGCATACAAAAATATGACACAAGGATAAGCGGGTTTTGAAATTAAATCCGGAGAAATAAATCGTTAGACGCTAAACGGAGACTCGTAGCTCGTAGGGTTAATCCCAATTTATCATATAAGATGTAGGCCGTCCATAATGAATGCCCTATGAATATAATGGTAAGGTGTGCAAAAAGATATACTTGTCAAATGGATATCGTAATTGTACACATATATGAATGTTGTATACATTAGTACTATAGTATGTTGTGGTAACATGAACCTTTTGTGCATACAACTGACTCAACTGAGTAAATATTGCATGACATGCCAACTGCTGCTGGGTGAAGTGAGGCTCGTTGCCTCTCTGTGGAATTGGTTCCACACCCTCCTTCTCGGAGTGACACCGCGGTTGAGCTGCTGGGAATTGTTTTGTCTCACAGCTTTTTATTCTGTCTTGGCTTCATTGCTCATGACAATTTTATAAGGGTGATGTGATGACGAACATCCATTTCGTCTTGTTACACCGTCTTTTGATAGGTTTGATTTCCTCACATTTCACTACAAACGCAAAAAAATGTAAACAAAATACTAGTTGAAAGAGAAAATTTGGTCACATTGGTCCACAGTGTTATTGACTACTTGCATTGCCTACGATAACGATGAAATTTGATAACTTTGCAAAAGCGTGGAATTGACATTTGTTTTGAAAAATCTTTCTTCAAGATTGATCCTTGTTAGGAAACGATGTAACATGAAAAGTGTGTGAGGATGCTCGTGTTTGTACCTTTTTGTGCGGACGAACTGTAATTTCAAGATGAAAGGAGAGAAAGTTTGTGTTATTTGAGAATAGAATACAATGGCAGTGGAAGTAATAATAATGTTGTATGTAGTACGGAGCTTTTGCCTTTCTGTTTGGTCTTATTTGCAAATGCGGCAGTATTTTGGTTGGCGGTGGTGGAAAGGAATAAGTGACAAATGAATTATAAATGAGGGCTGGTATGGGCAAATGTATGCATATTGCATGGACTAATGTGTGTTTTGTGCCTGTCTCTCTTGCATGTGTGTTTGTAATGTGTCGTTGTATTGGGTCGCGTGGGGAGCTCTGCTGTGGGTTTCATGTATGTACATAATGGACTGGATGGAAATTCCTTGTCTCGTCTCATTACCGGATAGTCTTTGTGGACTTGGATGTTCCTTCACACTCAAACACGCAGGCATGCCTCGACCGCTTTTCTCTTCTCTCACTCAGTTAAAATAGAGACTTCCAAACAACAACGGAGGAGCGAGCTGGAGGCGATGCTGCAACTCTCTTTCCTGACTAATTAATGAATCCTTGTCTCTCTTTTATCCTAATGACCACAATTCAATGACAGTTATCCTTTCAATTATGAAATAGATTTTTAATCCTCTCTTTTCCGGCTCAATATTCTAATACAATTACACTTACTCTTACACTCTACACTTCCAGCTAATATGCTTCTTTTTCTTACATGCATTCTTAACACATTTCTCGCGTTACATAAACAATTTCATGAATTGTCATTTCTTATTCACCCATACTTTTTGCATTATTTTTGAGACATGCGCTTAATTTTTAGTTTGCGTTTTTAAGTCATTCATTATAAACATGTTGAAACTCATTGATGGGTTTGTTTGTAAATTTCAGTACTACGAGATGTCTTATGGCCTTAACGTGGAAATGCATAAACAAGTAAGTATTCTTTCATAAAAAATTTCATTTATTTATAGTATTAATTGCAACAACTGAAGCGAGCAAGCACCTGGGCAAACAAAATTGTAGAGCATATTCTCAAAATCCTATTCAGGGTTAGGTTAACATCGGAATTGTATAGCTGTGACATTTTCATTATAACCAATTGGTAAGTGTGCGCCTATAGTGCGTTTAAATATCCTGTCATATCTATTTTTGAGTGACAAAGGGTATGGAAGATTTGACCATGAGCGCATAAATGATCAAATAGCAATAGAAAATTCCATTGCATCGTTTGAACATTAGGATTACATTAATAGCATACAAAGGGAGAAGAAATGTTTATTCGAGTGGAGCGATTATACAAAACTCAATTTACCAAGGGTAAATCCGGCATTCAAAAATAAAGTTGATTATTTATGCAGTAGGTTTTGTGTATCTGCTTACACACATGAGCTATTGGCAGAGTTTGTAAATGTTTGCATGCTGGTATGTTCTCCTACGGCAATGAATGTCGAAGTTATCTTCATCTGACATCGCTGTCATAAATAAGTGAAAATCATGTATGTAACTCGATGGCATATGGAACGAGAAGTGCTGCATTGCTCCCATGCATGGAGTTTTACCGTCGTGTTTGTTCTTATTAATATGATGGTGCTGGCTGATTACACTGTGCCGCAGATCTGACTGATGATACGGTGCAGCAAATATTACACCTGGTTCTGGGCATATTTTATCAGTTAGAGCGTTGGGCTTTCTCCTTAGCGATTTGATTATGTTGTGCGAAGCACCGTTGTAGGATTTGCGTATTAAGTGAAGGACTTTTATTCAGTCTTAACTTAATGTCACGTGGTTGAAGAGTTTGCATGTACCGCAATATTAAATAATAATACACCTGCTCTATAATACATTTCGTAGTATTGAGTGGCTGAAATTGACTCTTATTGTACACAATATGGACATTGAATGCAATTTGATCACTATTGATTTTTTATAAAATGCCTCGTTTTGAAATTCGATAGATGGGTGTGGTGGAATGAGCAAGGGAAAGCGTGGATACGTTACTCCTTATAGTTGTTGCAGAGTGTTTGAGAGAGGATAAGGTCGGGAGGTCAATAGTTGCAGGAACTGCATTGTGCCTTTTGCTGGAGTGTGGCATCAGTGACAGATGCGCGATACATCAACTTTTGTACAAAGAAGAAAGCGTCATGAATAATGAATGGAGATGCAGTACATTATGTATGAGTGGGGAAAGGAAAGGAAAGGTGCGGAGAAGTGAACTCAATAAAGGTAGTTACGACAAAGGCGGAGAAGAAAGCTTAATGGTGACGCAGAAGACCATGTCTTCGTTTCTTCTGTAAAAAGGTGGGTATTATTGTCGGTCTAACCGGTCGACGAGCGTTAAAGTAGTTACTCGAGGTTTAGAGAGCAGAAAAGACGAGAGGGAAGAACCGGAAACTCATTCGATCGATGTCCGCTTGTGTTCTTATGTTTACCGTGGTAGAAGTACTAAAGTTTGCCTACCGGAGTCTTGTACAGTGAAAGGTTTTATTATGCTACTCGTCTGCCTCTGTAGTTTGAACATGACATGACTTTTCTTGGCGGCCAAATCTAAGGCAAACCTTATGGACGGCATTAATGTACAAGTTTATGCCTGGACCATGTCTTCGTTCTAATCTAAGTAACTATAAGAGGAGGAGGAGAAGGTGGAATAATGCTTCTTTGGTGAGTAAAAGCTCAATTGGATTGAATACCAAATTGAATTGCGTTAGGGCTTGACTGAAGGTGAGCTTTGAACAAATGGTGAAAGTGCCGCTCCTATTTTTCCTTCCGTATACTTTATGCATAGGCTGTATTAGTATATAGTTGCGTAGTCGTATAACACTGGATGTTGAGTCGATACGAAAAAAACGTTCATAATCAACCGTGGTGTGCCCAATATAAGAGCAAACTTGATTTGTCTTGTCTTGGCACGGCTTTACCACCATTATTGATTTTATTTTCGTTTGACATTTATACCGAACGCAAACTGGGCTGTTTGCTGTAAGTGGTGTGCACGTGATACGAAATCAGCTAATCGAATTGGCTCTTATCGTTGTGTCTTGGCAAGCAGGAAAGGCACACCGCTTGCCTGCACTTTTTCCATGACGTTGGATTTAGATCCTGGTAGATAGACAGATCGACTAGATTTAAGTAGCAGAAGTATAGTAACTCAATTGGATTTTATTCTCAGGGTTTTCCAGAGTGGGTAAGTTGATTTGAGCAATTGGTTGCGCTTTCCGTCTGATTCCATGCTTTGGGGAATCCTGTACTTTTTTCATTCCAAAGCAATATATCAGCCACTTTCCAAACCTATAGCTATAGGATATATAGTAATAGTAATATTATATAGGTAATAGTTTGGCTAATATCACGTTCAACGACGACTGTTTACCTTAATAAGAAAATTGAGCCCCTACTACTTTAAAATGAGAAAGCAATTGCAAGCGCGCTTGCTAGTCTACAAATCCGAAAACTACAACCCTTATGTTCTGCGATAAAAAAAAACAATTATATAGTAGTACATAACCTGAAGTGTGCTGTCACATGTTCGATTGGAGTGCAATTGAAAAGGCTTGATAGATTGATGAGTATAAGCAGAGACACTTCGTCCCATTTAATTTTTAGGGACACCCGAAGAGGTGACAGCCGGATTAGGGTAGGATGACTGATGCTTTTGTACCGACTGATGGGGATTTGGTTGCCTATGTATAATTGGAATCAATTAGACGCAGACCGTAGGAAATGTGTAACCAGTGTGGAACAGTATAAGAACAATGCAAAGCCAATCTTGCTTTCGGAATTGCAATTTCAACTCACAATATATATAGTATGGTATTAGAATTAACTAGCGTTAGTATAGGATTACTATATCAGTCAAGGAAAAGGCGTTAAGTGGTCTCCAAAAGGGAACTCTCTGGGCAATCCACATAAATCCGATGGGCCACGAGATGATGAAGATGGAGAGAGGCAGGGTGCCTGACGGAGTTCACATCGTTAGTCATCCATCCAGTTTATTTACGATAAGACTGGGAATTAGGTTATCCCAAAAAGTTTAGGCACCGGATTGATTTGAGGGAATAGTCCAAGTCTCGCATCTCTCACAGAGAAAGAAAGACGACGACGACTTATATTAGAACCGCGATCCATGTTATTTTTTGTGCCAAAGTCAATTCAATCCCACTGGTCTTCTCGGTTGGCAGTCGGCTTAGAAGGAAGCTGTCATGTCTCTTGAGGAAATAAATAAGAAAAACTTGGAGGGAAGTGTACAGCTAATATAGAGACAGAGATATGTGAGGTCGCTACATTCTTGCAATGTGAAGAGGATGATGCCTAAGTTAAGAGGAAGGGAACTAAGTGAAAGTAATATATACGCATATTATCAGTGTGGCATGTGTGAATGCAGTTGTATTGTTTTATAAGTGGGCAAGGACCAAGCAGTTATATCCAAGTAAGCTCATAAGATGATAAGAAGAGCCATTGGCGCCTATGCCCAGCGACTCTTTCACTTATGAGCTTGAGTTTACAGAGGCTACTGCTCCTTGTATTGAGAGGAGGAAGTAACAAAGAGACAGTCGAGAGAAATGACTCTGGCCTTATGGCTGGTAGCGGAAAAAGTTTCTGGTGAACGACCAGGGCGTGTGAGGTGTGAGCTGAGAACATGTTTGACGGTTGCTGGAACGAGTGTAACAAGGGTCGGCAGAGTGAGTGCTGCACTTCCTTTCCCTCCGGATTTTCCCCGCTTCTCGCCCAAAACGCGCTTTTCTTTTCACTCTTTTTCTTCTCTCCACATTGCTTTCCCTACTGAGGAAATACATATCGTATCTAAACCTCGTCTTGCTTTCACTTTCTCCGTACCAGAACCACCATCCAAAATTCTAACTCAGTCACTTTTCCCCGTTAAATCGATTTCTTTCTTGTCGGAGAGATGTGCGGCTTTGGCTCTTCGATGTGGTGCAATGCTTTTCGTCTTCTGTCAAGCAGATAATTTACTAGAGAAGTCATCGTTATTAAGGATATTCTCGATTTCTAGTGTCAATTTCTCCATTGTGCCACAAGACATGATGCTTTATACGAATGAGTTTCAGTGTCGTTATTTTGTCTTTTTAGACTGTTATTTCAATGGAGCGATATCAATTAAAATTTAAAAATGAAAAAAGGCATAGCCATAAAAGTTGTGTGACTTTCACTGTGCAGCTCCGCCAATTAGAGACTTCTTGTGGTGAGAACACATCTCGGAAATCGACCCTGAAGGTGTTACTTGAAAAGCTTTTTCCCCCACTGATTTCTTCTTTCCCCGACTCCTTCCATTTTTAATTTCATTAGTGTCTAGATCACATCTCCCACTCACTCTTCCATTTTGATACTCTAGAACCCCCGCTTACGTTCTGCTCACTCACACTCCTGCTCCCCTGCTTTTATCTTCATTCAGATGGCTTTCTTACTAAAGGGGTTCCTTTACACAATCATAGTATAGTACATTGTAACCACTTATATTTCGAAAGATGCTCTTAAGTCGTCTCCATTTCTCTATTCTCCTTCTATGGAAAAGTCACGTATCCCATCAATGATTTACATGCGATTCTATCTCATCCATTTTATTGAATCTCGCGAAGCTTCCATCAACGTATGAAATTTTTCCTTGAATTTCATAAATGATACAAAAATCGGATGATACTTAAGTTATTCCGATTCGTCAGAGGACATTGAAAAAGAAAATCGATCTCTCCAGCTTCCACTTGATTGGGTTCCGTGGCTTTACGTCAGGAAATGCAAAAGTGGTTTCTGCTCAGCAATCATCTCGTCGCCTTTCATTTCACCCATCCATCGCACATCAGATCTACCCACGGGCAAACTCGCTTATCTGCTTCTACTCTTTTTCATCTCCTTGCTTGGTTTCATTACCCTCGTGTACTTCCAGCGATTCAACAATTCTCCATTTGCATGCGATGAGATTGTTTCTCCGCTCTATCCATGTGAGTTTCCCATCACAACCAAAGTGACCGCTGGCATTCTGTCGTGCCGGAGTGCTGTCATGAGTGAAAACTGTCATTACTTTTAAGTTTACAGAAGCAAAATCAGTTTATTGGGAGATTGACAGGGAGGTCTCTCAGGTTTTCTTTTCCTTATGGATGTGTATTCGATGGATGCATAGAGCAAGTAGAATTGAAATTGAAAGTGGATGAGTAAGTCGGAAGCTGGAAGGGGGTTTCGGGTTAGCAAGTCTAGGAAAACAGAGCAAATGTGTGTGTGCAGTCAAGTGTATATTTATGGACGGACTGACATTTATGTAGCTGATGGGATGGAACATATGGACAATCTCCGAACGATCCATTTGCCATTGGGAGCATCCGTTGAGCTGGAGCACGTCGACTAGTCCTGACTCTCCAAGTCTCACTCCGTTTAGTTATTACATTGCGCTTTTACCGAGTTTGGTTTGAGACTGAGACGACGACCGTGCTTTCAAGCTTAGACTAGCTTGTGTACGTAGCTTAGTTTTCTTCTATTCCATTCTATTCTTTTTTACGACTTCCTTTTACCTTTTATATTGCTTGCTACTATATGGCTATTGTTCCTGGCAATGCAGTATTATTCGGGTAGCGTGTTAAACTATTATATTATAACAGGATTTTGTGTGTATACGTGTGTTTGCGCCGACAAAATACCCGGATAATATGCTCTAGTGGCGGTGGAAAATGTGTTGGAAGAACATGAGGAAGAATAAGGAGCGCATTTATGGCTGAAGACATTCATTCAGACAGCTCTGAAGTATCCTTACGCTATGGCCTATAGATAGATGTGGGGGCACAGAGCAGTTTAAGTTTATTGAAGAGAGATATCTATTGATTTGATCCCTTGTGGTAACCACACGCTGCCTCCTACTGCCTGTGTAGCCTACAAATGTAAGAGAAAAAAGGCATCTATTATGGACAGCGCTATCTGCACTGACTTGACTTTGTCTGTCTCTACGAGTTCCCTTCGTGCTTTTCTCTGTTCTTTCTCTTTCATATTCTTTCAGAGTAATCAACTAATCGTGTGTCAATGGGAAATCAATACGATGATGTGAGAGTGTGGCAGGCCCCGTGCCGTCACTTCTGTAAATAGTGGGAAGCAGTTGTAAAGCTCAAGCCAGCTGCCACAGGAAAAACGGTTTGTGAAAGGGGAAGTCAGTCTCTCTCACCATTTCTTTCTTTCTTTCTGCCACAGTGCATAGTGTACTCGAGTATTACTTCTTCCTTTTCTTCTTTTCCCTTCGTACAACATGCATCAAAAGGTTTGGAGGGAAAGTAGGCTTTCTCTCTTTCTAAGGAGCAAAGATGCATTCAATTCCTAATAGCACCATATTGAGGGGCATTACTACAACCATTCACCAGAGACGGAAAGGCCATCAAGCTGATACGACAAAAGAGCTTATACACAGTCCGTACTCCACGTTTCCTCGACGCGTCGTCGTCCTTCTCATGTGTGCAGTAGACGACCAAGTCCAAAGCCAAGTGGGCTCGTGCTTCAACACACAAAACCATGACAAAAGTAGATAGAGGGATAATAGAGCCTATCCATAATACAGTAAGGCTTGCTTCATCGTCACTCGCGTCACTGGACTCGTGGCTCGCCCTCAAACCGGGTTGAGAGTCATTTTATGCCAGAGGAGGTGACAACCGAGGAAATTGCCACACCACTTTCATAACTGCCGAGGCGTGAGCTACATTACAGCCAATGATTTTCTCCTTTGTCACATCACCTTCTTGAACTTCGCATTCCGGGCACAACTATTATTCTCTCCCCTCTTGTCATTTGTATTGGGCAACCTTTCACTTGTCTTCGTCGCCCGCAACTAAACATCAAAAACTTGTCCGCCTAAATATCAACTTTCTATTCACATTACACCTAAACAAACCTTTTTATTTAATCACGCCTCACTTTTTTATTGGCATCTGAGGGCATAGGTACTCCTTATATTTTTCCAATTCCTGTTTTGAGTCCTTATTTTATAAATACGTCCGATTTCAAAAAATACATGCAATTTTCAAATATAATTATTTCTCAATTCATATCAGTACATTCCTTAACAAAGAAATCAGCTTCTAAATTA
>JABASF010000840.1:0-30976 GCA_019776145.1 Harlomillsia oculata
ATTGTCATAAAATAGCTAACTGGTAAGGCATTATATATGCTTTGTTTTAGAACTAAGAATTGAATTACTATAGCTCGAAAGTGTGCAAGCATTGCCAAAGGAAAGTACTAATGTATAAATGTATACTTATAAAGTGCATCTGAATGAATACACTTCAACTATACGCTTGGTCAACGTAATCAAGTAATCGCTGAACTTTTGTTGGTCAAGAGTCAAGCAGCGCTGTTTTATTCATCAGCTACCGGTTGTTTAGAGCGTTTTTTTGGTCCAGCGCACTATGCTAATTAAAAGATAAAGGAATCTTCTATTGTAACGACAAAGTTTACCGATTCCATTAGAACTTTTGTCAAATGATGCTAACTGAAGAGAATAGTACTTTATTAAGACAAATATGGTCAAGTTCATTTCGTGAGCAATCCAAACGTGTAAGGTTTCTTTTCACAGAATGAATGGGATGACTGTCGGTGAAATAGGTGAAGTACATACGAGTCTAACCCAATTGGTTAGGTGAGTCAATTGAGAGCATTGCAAATCGCAAAATAACATACAATGAAGCAATGAACAAGGAATGTGTTAAACTGGTGTTATAAGTAAGTGACTGGAGGCGTGACAAAGTCTCGGAGACAGCATCTTGTACGTTGCGTCTCAGTGTGTCCTCCTCATATGATCACATCATCTTCATTGTCATTTCCAACCATGGTTTATGACACCAACTCTTTCACCTTATGTTGTACTTTATTATACGAGTATATTCTTTATTTAAAAAAACGAATGCACGTTCTGTTTGTGTATGCTCTTGGTGTGTGACTTCCATAAGTAATGATCTAAATTGTAGATTTTCCTTTGACTTTGAACAACCGTGTTTTGTCGTTGACTTCCAACTTGTTGTCAACTTGTAAGCTCTCACCCGCATTTCATGACGGAGACTATTTTCAACTCAATTACTAGATACGTTTATATGACAAGGCGTCTCGCTTCATGGACGTTAGTTAAAAAGTTTTCTTCACTTCATTGAGTTGGGACAAAAGAACTTGTAAACCTTTTTTCATAGTCATTTGCGCTACCGTTTTTCATCGTGAGGAACGCAAGACATTTCAATCAATCCTCATACTTTCATTAAATGTGAATACCATCGTAACAAACTGCTCTTACAACAAAAGAATCCGTGAGTCTTCTATTGTCCTTTTGTTATTTAAATGCTAAGCATAATCAACATTGCTCTATCAACATTGCTTCTCATTAGAAAGCATTTTCAATACTGTATCTACGATGATTTGAAGCAATTGACACTTTCTGAATAATTTATTATGATTTATATAAGATACTCCAGTACGCGCTTTTCCTTAAGAACTAGTTGAATCCCATGTATTGAATTAAGTAACATGCGCAAATTTCAGCATTTTATTAAATGCGGATTCCAACATTGTTTCAATACTAGGAGATTGCAATGTGCAATTACTCAAAAATACACTTATGCGTTTCATTTTTCAATAGAATAAAAAATGCTATTCGATGAGATATATGACACTTAGCACAGCGCAATCATAATGCCATACACTTATCTATTGATTCGTTAGAATTTAAAATCCATTTACCAATACTCAAAATTTTTGCACTGCTAGTTATCAAGTTTTCAGTTTGCATTGTTGGACCCCAATAACCCATTAATTATTTATTACTTCTGTTATTATACATAAGACAAAAGTCGTTTTGGAAATGAATATCGCTACTTTTATGAAATAAGTACAATAATAATGTATTAATTCTTTTGTTAGCAACTACAACAAAGGTGAAAAAGGAAAGGCGATAAATCGTTGTTACGTAAGTGAAAGAGTGAATCCATTAGCAGATTTGAGTCAGAATCCAAATTAAGTCAAGGTTGGCTTGAACTCCTGTCAAAATTCCGTGGTACAGCAAAGGCAGTTTTACCATCCCGGACACTCCGCCGGCGAGCGAATTAGGAAACCGTTCATACGTGCAGTTTCAAAATTCTGCAGGTTCCTCGCAGGCGGAAGTTTGTGGGATTCGTCATACCGAGAAAAACGAACCACCGGGATTAATCATGAGTGAAACACAACCACCGAGTTATCCTGAAGTAGAGAATCATGGCGACGAAGCCTCTCGTTTTCGTGTCAACCGAATCCAGTCTACGGATTTGCACATTTCTCCGTTTCATGCTCCGAATGCGGAAACCATTCCGGAAGATGCTCCCCTGGAAGTGTCTGTCATACATAGTTTGGGAATTCCGAACCAATTCATGCAACCTCGACGATCTTCGCTTGCCCAAGGGCTTGGCGGAGGACGGAAAAAGAGTGTTTCTTTACCCAAAGAATTTGATTTGATGGATGATGGTGGAGATGACACAGTGTACGGCAAAAATTTTGCATACTATACTAGGGAAGTGCTTCCAAAAATGGACAACTATAAAAATTTGTCAGCGTCCGAAAGAGCCATTCGACCAACGCTTGACGAATTACGCAGCGAAGCCATGTACAATAAGGTACGATTACTCTATACGTCTACACAAATAAATGCGGTATGCTAAAATAATTACTCAAGTATAAAGGAATTGGTCTAGTATTTTGCCTGAACTGTAGGCTTTATTTACTTGACTCTCCTGTTAACCTATTTCCCTAATTAAACCTAATTAACAAATTATTCCAATTGATAGCTCAAAACATACTCTAATGACTTTTGCATTTATATAATTCTCCGAAATTGACCCATACTTTTCCTGACTCTCCGAAGTCTCTTACGGACAAATCTATAGTATGCAATGCAAATCAAATGGCTGTTTAAACTCATATGACCTTTGCGTTCCCTAAACCATCATCCCTTACACAAGCTAAAGCTGATTAAAGATCCATTATTTAATTATACTGTAAAACGAATTTGGCTTTTGAATAAAACGAAAATTTTATTATTATAAATATATTTTTGTTCTCAAAAAATTAAGAAACAAGAGCAACCATTTGAAGAAGCTGTAAGTCTCTCTGTCAAATTCGGCTGGATTGAGGGTGTCCTCGTACGATGTCTTTTAAATATTTGGGGTGTGATGCTGTTTCTTCGTCTTTCGTGGGTTGTTGCTCAAGCTGGAATAGGTTTGCAAATGGAAACATTTTACGACTGAATTTGAAAAAAATATGAATGAAAAATGAATGTCTACATACATACTGAAACTATTAATTACAGAGATAACATTTTACATTTTAGGATTGGCAATCGTCATTATTTGTCTGTCGGCTACAGTGACAACGTTAACAGCTTTGTCCATGTCGGCAATTAGTACCAACGGTCAGATCAAAGGTGGTGGAATTTATTACATGATTTCAAGAGCATTGGGACCAGAATTCGGTGGGGCAGTAGGAGCCATTTTTTCTTTTGCGAATGCGACAGCAGTGGCAATGCACACAGTAAGAATTAAAAAGACAATTACTTCTCATGTGGTTGAATTATCTATTGTAACTGTAGTATTAGTAGGTTTATGATAATCCTAGGCACATGTAGGGGTAATGTGAACTACGTGCCTGTGATTTTAGGTGGGATTTGCAGAATCGCTTAACGACCTACTCAAGGTGTTGCAAGTGAAAATTGTAGACAATGGAGCCAACGATATTCGTGTTGTTGGAACTATAGCTCTCATTGTGATGCAGTGTATCATCATCGTTGGAACGGAATGGGAAAGCAAAGTAAGGGAACAATCCACAATTTATGTCTTACCTACCATCAAGTTGAAAATTGAGATACTTAATAATGAACTGACTTTGGAAAGTTGAAGAAAGAACATGTTACTCATCTTTTTAAATAATAGCTAGCTCTAACGGTGAACGGTCCTACAGTGATAAGTTTAAGTTTATCGTTTTAACTTTTAACTACCAGAGGAATCTTAAAATTGGAATTTGCTATGATATACTTATATATCAGATATACTTTTGAAGGCCAGAATAGTTCATTTTGATGACATTCGAATTTGAAAGCAGAGAATGAAACAGTAGTTTACTTAAAAATGAAAATTATAGAACGATAATGATATGCCAAATGCCTATGAAACTGAAGGATACGAGAAGAGAATTGTTCGAGTGAGCCTACGTGGGAGGTTCACGACTCTCAAGACTCATTCTTATTCCAAGGTTATGGCTTATGGCATTTGAGAAAATGTTCGTTCTTTGCCAAGAGCTAAAGAAGAATAATTAGTTGATGGTTGTCACCTGAACTGTAAATTTGGAAGAATATCATTGTCTCTCATAGAGAATTCAGGTCATGCGAAATGATATCAATGCAAGGTGAGAATGCCTGTGCTCCCTCTGAATAATGAATTTGTTTGCTACAGGCTCAGATTGTCTTGCTCATCATTTTGCTCGTGGCGATTGCGGATTTTATCATAGGCGCTTTCATTGGACCTATGGATTCAGACGAAATCTCTCGAGGATACGTCGGATTCAATGGTACTGCCTCCTACATTTTAATCCATATCCTCCAGACCAAATGGAAGAATGCATGAATTATGAGTTAGACATGCAAATTAACCCAACTCTGTGTTTTCAAGGTTTTGCTAAGGATTCAATATAGAATTTCATGTTTTCTTTCTCTCTCCAGCCACTGTATTTGCGCAAAATTTTGTGCCCAACTTCCGAGAGGACGAGGGCGGCAAGATTTATAGTTTCTTCTCCATTTTTGCTATTTTCTTCCCTGCTGCTACTGGGATTACAGCAGGGGCCAACATTTCCGGCGATTTGAAGGATCCTTCAGATGCTATTCCTAAAGGAACATTGCTGGCCATCTTGACCACGACTGCTTCTTACATCATTTTCGCGTTATTGGCTGGTTCAGAAACCTTGCGGGATGCCACGGGGCCATTGGACTCCATGAATGGAACAATCCCCGATGAGTTTATCGATGACTGGAAATTTGTGAATTGCTCTGGAAAAGTAGGAGATTGTAAATGGGGCAGTCACAACAGTTTTCAGGTACGATTTGTGTGATGCTATAAAACATGCTATTCCTAGTAAATTTATTATAGCAGATTTTCTCATTAACAAGCTACTGTTCAAATTGAAAGTAACCAGACTAAGCTTCCAACTTGGTAAATAACTTATGCTTTATGAGTCCACAGTCCAATAAGAGAAAGCAACCTTTGTCATTTTCCAATGTCGTATAATACTATAATAGCAAACGAAATGAATTTCCATATTAGTTCCATTGTTAGTTATTGGCACATTTTAAGCGGTTGAAATTTGACTGACTTGACTGAGTACCTTTGACCTACAGATTATGGAACTGATGGCTATCTTTGGTCCAATTATTTACGCTGGCTGTTTTGCCGCAACGCTCTCGTCCGCATTAGCGTGCCTTGTTTCAGCGCCCAAGATTTTCCAAGCGTTGTGCAAAGACAATTTATACCCTGGAATTGGAATTTTTGGAAAAGGATTTCGAAAGAATAATGATCCGTTCTTTGCGTACGGTGTTGCATTCGTCATTGCTCTTGCTTTCATTTTAATTGGTGGGTGGGTTTAATCATTTATGATATTTTAGTCGTTAATTCAAAAATGTTCATTATATGATAATTGATAAACGTCATTTCAATGTTATCATTACTAGCTGAGCTGAATGCAATTGCACCCCTTATATCCAATTTTTATATGGCGGCCTATGCTATGGTAAATGCTTGCACGTTCCATGCTTCTCTAGTGAAACCTTTAGGATGGAGACCAGAATTTAAGGTATGAATCCGACAATTATTCATTTGTTCAGCATTATTATCGCAATAAATGACTAAATGTTTAAATCGTATCACTATTTAGTATTACAGCAAATGGTCTAGTTTAGTAGGCTTCATTTTGTGCCTATCTATCATGTTTCTTATGTCCTGGATAACTGCTATCATCACTATTGGAATTCTTACCGCATTGTTTCTCACACTCCTCTATCTTAAGCCAGGTAGGATCACAAAACAACCGCTGGGTTCCTTTATCACTTTTCAATTTTTAGTTCCACTTATTTAATCCATAGATGTAAACTGGGGATCTTCTGCACAAGCACAAACCTTCAAAAGTGCCTTAAAATCCATCGAGTCTCTAAATACAACGTTGGATCACGTCAAAAATTATCGACCGCAAATTCTTGTGTTGAGTGGTCGGCCATCAAGTCGACCAACAATGATCGACTTTGCTTATCTCATCACTAAAAATGTTTCCATGCTTGTTTGCGGTCACATCATCCAGGTTAACTATTCTTGTATACGTCAGTTTTAACTATGTCATCAAGGTCAATGAAACAATTTATTATCCTGAATACAAATAGGAACGTCAGCCCTTCAAAATCCGACACTACTTGCAAGAAAGTGGGAGCACATGGCTCAATAAACACAAGGTTAAGGCGTTTTACAATCTCGTCGATGATGTTGACTTCGAGGAAGGAGCACGGTGTCTCATGCAAGCAAGTGGAATAGGGAAAATGAGTCCAAACTGTGTCATGATGGGTTACAAGAGTGACTGGACGCTGTGTGACATCGAGGATTTGAAAGCTTACTTCAGAGTTATTCAGTAATCAATAGTTTATATTGTTTTGTCAGATGTTTCTCATTATTTTGCGTCTCACAAAACTTTTTTGGGTATGTAGCGATGCTCTAGACAATCATCTTGGTTTGTGTATTTTCCGTTTACGAGAAGGGATGGACTACTCCAATATTATGGATGAGGAGAGCGAAGAAACTATAAATAATCTCAGTCGAAATGATTCTGCTCAGAGTACGAAAGAAACAAAAATCATGTGAAAAAAATATGAAATGAGTTTATATCAAAAAATGAAAGTTTGATTAAATTACTATTGATAAAATGTCACAGGTGGCTTTGAAAACGTGATGAGTTCACCTCCCGGGACGCCAATTATTGGAGGGCATGACAACATTGCCTTCGCCATGGATCCAGACCCGGATAAGAAAAGATCAAAGAAAAAGAGGAAGGCTCTTGAAGATGAGATACGGTAGGGAATTACAAACATCACATACACAATGTATTCTAAGAGCACCTCACTAACGCTACCACACTGAATATTGTTCTGTGATTTGACGGCACTTGTTAGTTGAAAGTTGCTTGCAAGCCACAAGCCACCACTAATAATGTGCGATTTCTCTTAATTTAGAGGACCTGGTGGAGCTCCTTTACCAAAATCTGTCGTGAATAATTTGACCCAATTTCGACAAAAGCAGAGGAAAAGCACGATTGATATTTGGTGGTTATATGACGATGGTGGTCTCACCATGCTTCTTCCATACATCATCAACACGAGAAGTACATTTGCAGGCTGCAAAATTCGTGTGTTTGCTTTAGCCAATAAACAGAATGATTTGGAAGTGGAACAAGCAGCGTAAGGGTCCATACCATCCTTACTATAATAGACTATAGTAAATATACACTATACTGCATTAAATTTTATTATTTCTATCCTACTAATAGTAGCTTCGATTTTTCATTCTCATTAGATTGGCAGGTCTTCTATCGAAATTCCGCATTCATTATTCGGATCTAATCGTCATCACCGATGTGATGGCTAAGGCAAAGGATTCCACTCGACATCTTTTTGAGAGCTGCGTCAAGGAGTATCAAAAATCCAATGAGGGCATAACTGATCGTGGTAAGTTGCTTGCAATAGTATAAATTCACTATACGTACGTGTCATAGTCATAAACGGATCACAGGAAAAAAGTACAGCGTTTGAAACGGTGTGTATATCACGTAATAGCGTAGTAAAAGCAAAAGTAGTGAATTTCTAATAGTGAGTAATAATATTCTTATAGTTTATGGGCTTGAAAAGAAAAGACAATAGATGAAGAAGACGTAGATAAGGTTTTATGGTTTTATTCATTGTGTCGTTTGCATTGGTTTGAAATTGAATAGAAATGACCCTGGAGCTCAGCGACATGAAAGCAATGCGAGAGAAGACTAATCGTCACTTGAGGTTAAGAGAGTTGCTCCTGGAACACTCAAGAATGGCCAACTTGATCGTGATGACGCTTCCGATTCCTCGCAAGGTTGGAATGCCTGCTCCATTGTACATGGCTTGGTTGGAATGTCTCACGAGAGACATGCCGCCTTTCTTATTAGTTCGAGGAAATCAAGAATCCGTCCTAACCTACTACTCATAATAGAAGTCACCATCAAAAACCATTCACAATGTCCAATTTTCAATGTAAGATGTTAATTAGCAATGACAATATAGCTTTGTACCATAGAAAGTATAACTTCTTTAAATTATTATCTTCAAATATAATCTAAATCAAAGTAAACCAAGCTTTCACTTTCATCATTTTTAACAATGACCCTTTCTAATAAGTCGATACTAACTCTACTATGGATATGATTCTACTGATTCTGTTACTTAATTAATGGTATTGTCAACAACTAAAGTTTTGACTTGGACTTGGGCTTGTTACTGATCCATCACATTGTATTACTTACACTTACTGTAATATTGAAAAGTACAGTATTTTTGGCGAAAATAATTTTATGTTAACAACATGTTAAAACCAGTTTAAAATAGAAACTGGAGCGTGTACGGTTTAGTTAATGCCTTATTAAGATTTCAATGTACTTGTATTAATGCAAATGTACATAGTAATGGTGTACGAAGCTTTAGTATCTGAAACACTGTACATACAATTGAAACGTTGTCGTTGGTTTGGAAGCTTGGATTTGGATATGCTTGAGACTTGAGACGAGACGCGACGTTGAGGTGAAGTGAAGACAACGACGCAGCAAACGAGGAAAGTGAATACCCATTCACTTTCCTTGGTGATTGTCAATAGGCTCATTTCTTAGCTTTTTCAAGTTTATATCTTATGGAAATTATGTAGATGACAGATGAGGATAAACAGCACGATAACATCCGCAGGTATTAGAAACAGTCTCAGTCTAGAGGTCTAGACAAGTAATCAGTCATCGGTCTCTTCTTCTTCCAGTCAATGTGCTTTCGTTTTAACTTTTTAGGACAATAACTGCTATAATAATTAGTCATTTTTCTCACTACGTTTTAGTATTATGACTTGAAATTTGAAGGTCCTATTCAGATGTGTTGTTTTACTGTATTCCTAACATATTCATTATGATGGGTCAATAAAATTCAAGCGTTGATTTGTGCTAAACCCAATCTGGTTTTATTTTTTTTAAATATACAAGTACCAAAAATTCGTAAGAAAATTGATTTTCTTATTTTTTGAGAGAGACGAGGTAAGCAATAATTTCATTTCTAGTTCATCTGGAATGCCTGTTAATTATAACAATTATGAAACAAGTAATAATGAATACTACTGAATGATCTCGGTTACGGACTCATATCAATTGCCACGTATGAGGTATGATAAATAGTGTAAATAATAAGTAGTGAATTTGCAAACGACACGATGAGGAAGAAACAATCGACAAACCAAAAGACGGAACAAACTCCCTTTTGCTAGCATTTGATAAAGTGATAATCGTATTTATTAACTATGTCATATATTATTTGACAGTTCCGCAAATGAGATATGGGCTTGTGTATAAGGCTACTTATATTACTTGGTCGCAGTTAGTTGCAGACTAGACAGTTGCAGACCGTGCAGATCGACATTCATTCTTATACTTTAATACCTAGAAAGTACTGTGACTGTGAGTAAGAGTGAACAAGGGGAACGTAGCGAAAAATGATGATAAAGGCTATATATTATGTTAAAAAGCACATTAGCAAGCATAATTTATTCTTTTTAATGTAGCAGTTTAGTATGGCAGATTGTTATGATGATTACTTGATTACGACGTCTGAACCTGAGCCAACGTGGAGTCAAGAAGCAACAAAAGATTGATAATGACTTGTATTTAGATGTTTTGGAATTGACCTCACTCACAAACTGACGAATACTAGCCGTATTAAAATTTCCGTTGACTCCTCCTGCTCCTGTAGTGTTTAAATTCTTTAGATACCAAAAATGACGAAACAAGATGCACACGGTGATAATACGATAGTAGTACAATGATTTTAGCCACTCTGAAAAACGCTGCGTTTGGCTGAATAAATTACGGCTTTTCATACGATAACATTCCCTTTTTTGTCGACTTTATTAGTACAGGAATATGTTATACGAATATAGTTATAATGTAGGTACTCTGACAGAGGAATCTCGGTTTGAAACCTTGGACATTATTAAATGTTGCTACTGTACAGGACCTTTATATTTTTTGGAGCTGTGTTATGACTTAATCAGCAATCAGCGCTAACTACAAGGGGAAGGGTAACACCCACTATAAAGGCTCTGGGGATGAGATAAAAAACTCTTGGTTTCTGGGAAGGCTGTTCAGTATTTCCTCATTCGACTCAAAAATCTGTTTTGTGCCTTCGTTTCCAGTTTGCATTTTGTCAATACAAATCAGCAGGAAGACAAAAAACGGGAAATTATTTCCCATTTTTGCATAAAAATAAAAGTTCTAGCATAATCAGTGTGACTCATAGTGAATGGTGATGCATATTGTGCATTAATAAAAGTCAACAAAGGAATCTCATTTTTACAGTCTTATAGTGCTAATTATAAAGGAAAAGGCAAGAAAAGGAAAAGAAAAGAAAGATTGATTCAACTGAAAGAATGTGTTGACTTGTGTAATATATTTGATACGTGACCTGAGTCGAGGGCAGGGGCGAGGGTGGCATTCTGGAAAGTTCAAGTGACTGTAAACGAAACAGTTTAAAATTGAATACAAAATGGTTGATTGTGTAGATGGACAATGACATTCTGATTTCCCTTCAAGTACAACAGCGAGAGTGCCCTGCTACCGCACCAGAAACAATATCAAGATTTCGAGTGGATAGAATCAATTCTAGAGACGTGGGTTGTCACCGTCCTTACACGAGACTCTCAATTCCAGAAGACGAAGAGTCGCCGGAACAACACGAAGTTTCTCATTACCCCAAAGACACAGCAATTAATCTTTACCCAAGTCACTCACGTGTGTTTACAAGACTTGTGTTATTTCTTGAGTAAACTGCCTCTTTTCTCTGAACAAACTAGTTCTGGCCAAACTTGGCGTGATTTCCCATATAAAAAACTTTTTTCACACTCATTGACATTCTTTAGCAAAGTGCTTTTCTATAATTTGTCTCTCCTCTGCTCCATCTTCCATTTGTTTGTAAGTGTTGTGAACCGTGGATTAATTTTCTTTACCCAGACATGTCCAACAACATGGTCCAAAACAAACGTCGTACTTCCCTTGCCGGTCTAGTGGGCAGGAGGAAAAGCTCAAATCTTCCAGGAATCGAAGAATTTCATGCTCAAGATTCCACCTTGGCCCAGTATGGTAGGAGCTTATATCACTACACCCAGGAGGCCCTACCAAAAATGGAAAACTATCGAAATATGATGTCCATCCAGGCTGCTCAGCGACCAACTATTGATGATCTTCATGGCGAAGACATCTTTCCAAAGGTTTCTATCATACTTCTTTTTATACTATGATATGATCTTTTGATATGATTAAATATACCTCAACCTCTGCTTTCTCCCGTTCACACTTTTTAGTAGTTTACATTAACACTAGACTTTGACACCTTTTCATTCATTTCATTATCCGATTAACTGGAGATTGATTGAGTCGCATAAAGATGTGGACAAACCCATTATTTTAAGTCACTGAAATTGGAAGTAGCACTCCAAGTTCAGGAGCCGGTGTGGTGGTCAGTTCAAAAACCATTATAATGTCTTCAATGAACTTTGACAAGGAAAAACTGAACTAACCTGAATGACGGAAATGTCATTCTATAATAATTTAATTATTTGAGAATTATTGAAATTGTTCTCATACCTGTCTACCGCACAAGGCGCAAAAAATGGAATATTTCATGTACGGCCTCATGTCATATTTCATGTATTCATGTACCTACCCATTTTATTAAAAATCGAAACATTCAAATAGCTACATAAAGAATCTCTAGCTATGATAGAATGCCTATGAAAATGATCGGTTTCCTCATCATGCTTCTAAAAATGAATTTCATTATTATCAATTAAACAGGATCGTAATGTTGAAGAAAAACAAGAAAAGTCTAAAGCAGTAAAGTTTGGATGGATTGAAGGATGTCTTGTTCGATGTCTCCTAAACATTTGGGGTGTAATGCTATTTTTGCGGCTATCGTGGATGGTAGCGCAATCCGGAATCAGTGCGTTCAAAATTACGCAATGATATTTACCTATATAGTTTTTGAAATAACTTAAAGCTTGTAATTAAATTGTTGTTTCAGTTCATTCCATGATCATAATAGTTATTTCAACTATTGTCACAGCTGTGACGACCCTTTCTATGTCAGCAGTGAGCACTAACGGTGAAATGAAAGGAGGTAAGGAATTTAAAGAAATCATAATAAAATTATTAATTTTGTTCATGAACTACACTGTGGCAAGTAGAGAATGCTTTATTTAGTTTGTACTGGTAAGTTGTCACTATAGAGCGGTATTCTGAAGGACCTGCATATTTGTTAAAAATAATAATACGTGCTAAAGAAGCAGAAGACGATGACGCGTTTGACATTTTAATAATGTGCTTTAGGTGGGATTTACTACATGATCTCTCGTTCCTTGGGACCTGAATGGGGAGGTGCGATTGGAGTTGTGTTCAGTTTCGCTAATGCTGGAATGGCAGCCTTGAACACTGTGGGATTCTCTGAATCAATGATTGCCTTACTCAAGGCTCACGGATTGCAGATTATCGATGGTGCTCAGAATGACAATCGAATCATCAGCTGTATAGCCATCGTTGTCCTGCAGTCCATCATTATCATCGGAATGGAATGGGAAGCAAAAGTATGTTTTTGTTTGTTGTCTTCTATTCTGCGTGCAAGCTGTATGTAATGTCGTGCAAGGTTAAAGAGCTTATTAGAGGGAAATGTACATTAGTCATATCATAACCATAAGTCATGACTTTTTAACAATCTATTAGAAAGTCGACTCGTCACTCGTCAGCTAACAGATGACATTTTTTGTGCAAATTAGTTCACAGCTCTAATTTGTTTTGTTCCTCTTGCATATTTTTTGCCGGTGGCTTTAATGGATAATGAAAGGGATAAATTGCAAAATTATGACAATGGTAATTTCATTTGCATTTCACAGGCTCAAGTTGGCTTACTAGTCATTTTGTTGGTGGCAATGGCTGATTTCATAATTGGAGCAATCATGGGTCCTCAATCTCTTGCAGCCGAATCCAAAGGATGGATTGGGCTTAATTGTAAGTTTATGCAGTGCGAATCCTTCGTTCGTGACCTCTTGAAAAAATTTACACAAATTTATAGTCTTGTGGCGTTTCAACTCGTAGTTACGTAGTTCTGTGTTTCGAATGAAAATATGAATGTGAATGAAATGGTATATTATTGATTACGTAACTCGTTTTTGTATGCAGCTACTGTGTTCATGGAGAATTTGGGTCCAGGTTACCGATTTAGTGAAGGACAGGAACAAGACTTTTTCTCCGTGTTTTCTATCTTTTTCCCTGCCGTAGCTGGAATTCAAGCGGGAGCTAGTATATCTGGAGATCTTAAAGATCCTGGTGAAGCCATACCCAAGGGTACTTTATTGGCCATTTTCATTACATCAGGGTCTTATGCCATTTTTGCCATTCTCGCCGGTTGGGGAACAGCGAGAGAAGCTTCGGGGCATGTTGATGAAGTGGGAAACTGGACGTTCACGGATTGTTCCAACCGGAACTGTACATACGGCTTGTACAACGATTATCAGGTGAAAATCACACACGTTGTTCTCTTTTCACGTTTCGATGAGTGAATCAGTAAAATCAAGTCAAACAAGCACTGATCGTAAGCAAGTACATTAGTACATAATTTTTGACGTTTATTAACTACTGAACGTCTTGTGAGGATGTCTTTCGTGTCGTTGTCAGCCCTGGAGCAGGAACCCGCATGCATCCGTGAACCTGAGAAGAAATTAGAACCTAAGGAAAGTGTTAAAATTCTTAAAATCTATTATTTGTCCTTACTTTGCATGTAGGTGATGGAATTGATGGCAATCTTTGGACCTCTGATCTACGCTGGTTGCTTTGCTGCCACACTTTCCTCGGCATTGTCCTGTTTAGTGTCTGGACCGAAGACGTTCCAAGCTCTGTGCAAAGACCAAGTGTACCCGTACATGTCAAAGTTTGGAATTGGGTATGGGAAAACGGACGATCCCTACTGGTCGTATGCTCTTGGTTTCGTAATAGCCCTCATCTTCATCCTGATCGGTGAGCAATGGTATTCACATGTAGATTTCTCCATAAATTAAATGCTAAGAGGCTATCCAGACCGTCTCATATTCTTTTGCTAATCTTACACACAATGCCCAATTTCACTCGTAATGGCTGACGAAAGGAGCGGGTTCACATGCTCTTCTTGTAATATATTCTCTTCCTGCTCAACACAGCGTGCACATGCAAATGCCAACTTTTTCTGAATCTGGCTCAAGGTAATAAAAAAAGAAACATGGTCCTTCTTTGTGAACAAGAACAGTACTTTCAAAAGAGAAAAGAAAACGAAGGCCATTTCACAGACTTTTTTTTACCTACTATAGTTCTTCGCCCCTACTTCTTCCGTTATTCCACATTGCCCCAATGCGATGAAAGACGTTCATAATATCCAATTTCATCAAATACAATATAATGTACAACTTCAACAACTTCCTTTATCATATTACGAAACTGCGCAGCGTGGACATTATTGTAGAGTTTCCCATGCTCAAAACGAGAGAAACCGTACAATCAAATATTTTGCTAATTGAATGCTTTGATGTGAAAATTTGACAAAACAGCCGACTTGAATGCCATTGCTCCGTTGATTTCCAATTTTTTCATGGCCGCCTACGCCCTGCTTAACTTTTGCACTTTCCACGCCTCTCTCGTCAAGCCGCTTGGATGGAGACCTACCTTCAAGGTATTAGTAACTTCCGATTTTTCTTCTCTTTTTCATCTTCCAATCTCTTTTTGCCCCCTGGTCAGATTTACAAAAACTAGTTCGTTCTTTTATACTTTTCATAACATAAAATGTGTACATCCTAACAGCCAAAACAAGTCACAGTACCTACTGGTATTCTTACTTATATTAGCTATATTATATTTCTTACAACGCAGTATATTATTACAAATTTTACAACGACAAACACAAAGAAAGGTACTTCGTAACGGTAACGATCATAATAAATAACAAATTCTGGAAACTACTACATCAAAAACACTCATTAGTCGCAGTGAAGCTCATAGAATTCAAAATGTTCACTGCTAATAATAAGTCTGACTGACATGTTTTTCATGCTAACAAGCATGTTTTTGAGATTCTCTTTCCTATAGATGTTGTCCATTAGGAAACAACTTCAGCTTGCTTCTCATTACTTAAAATTTGGCTTTGTGAAGCCTATCACAAAAGAAAACTGTAATGTACATTCAAGGAAAATCTGGAGGAAACAAGATTGTGCGTACGTAACGAACGTACTGAAATTTCACTGAACCGTAGTAATATTTGCTCCATGCGCAATATTTGATTTCGCGTAAGCGAATATAATTGAATTGGATGAGGAAATTGAGTTTGAAGGTAATCATAGTAAATGGAATTTTACAAAGTGCAACAAACAGTAGTCCATTAGCAATTTCCTTGTGTAATGCATTGACGTCAAGCGGAATAATATCATTTTTACATAATGTAATCTGACTACGGCGACGAGTCGACATATAATATTCAAGTTTTTACTATACTATAGCTTAACAATTTCTATATTTCTGGGTCTTATTGAGACCATAATGAGAAATATAAATGAAAATGAATCTTTGCACAATTATTGAAGGTAGCAGTGTCACAAGCAAACAGAATTTGCGCTTGGTTTATACTCAAATACCATACTGTATGGGAAAGCAGAGTCATTAAAGTTGAAATTAAAGGACGTTGACTGATTTTTATGGTTTTTTTGGCATATTTGCAGTATTACAACACATGGGTGAGTCTCATCGGATTCGTTTTGTGTGTCGTTGTAATGTTTTTGATGAGTTGGGTCACAGCGCTCGTGTCATTCGGCTGTGTGATTCCGTTGTACTTGGTTGTCGTCTACCGGAAACCCGGTAAGGCCAATTTAATTAAGCCAATTCTCCTGTTTCAGGATTAGTGACAAAGTTTACTTGTTCATCCGTCACAAGATTTTACTCTTTTTCTTTGTTGTCTCTTCTTAAATGACTGTGTCTCGTCGATCTCTTTCTGCAAACTTAAGGGATCTGTGAGAAATGAG
Organism: Harlomillsia oculata; assembly: GCA_019776145.1. Taxonomy (NCBI): domain Eukaryota; kingdom Metazoa; phylum Arthropoda; class Collembola; order Entomobryomorpha; family Oncopoduridae; genus Harlomillsia; species Harlomillsia oculata. Next base: position 16,268 of record JABASF010000840.1, read on the forward strand.
CTTGCGAGAGACACAGCAGTGGTGAGAAAACTTTACATCCTCTTGTCGTTTCAATTTCTTTTTGTACAGATCTCAATTGGGGAACGTCTACGCAAGCACAAACTTACTCGGATGCTTTGAACGCACTCCAAACTTTGGCAGGTCAAGTGGAACACGTGAAAAATTATCGGCCTCAAATCCTATGTTTGACAGGTACCCGGAATTTTGTAATCGTATGACACTGTTGCTTACTCAAGTAGTTTTGGATTACATATTATAGTTGTCTATTGCTAGCTGAGCAGAGAGATTCTTAAAATCACTGTGAGATCCAATGAGTTTCAACGTCATGGATGAGCAAGAGCAGCTTGACTTATTTTTATTATTACGCTGTTGATGAAAGGGTATCCTTCAAGCCGCCCAGCCCTAGTGGACTTTGCTTACTTACTGACGAAGAAGCAGTCATTGCTGATCTGTGGGCATGTGCTGGCAGACAAGATGCAATGCAAATTACGGAAGCGTGTCCTACAAAATGGACACAACTGGCTTACCGCTAGGAAAGTGAAAGCATTCTACGTGATGGTGGACAGCTGCGAATTGGATTATGGGACGAATGCCCTCCTACAAACGACTGGGATTGGAAAGTTGTCACCCAACATTCTCCTCATGGGTTACAAAGGGAACTGGCAGTCGTGTCCAGTCGAAGAAGTCCAACAATATTTTACCATTTTACAGTAAGTACTACAATTTCAAATGGACAACCTTTTCTCTCGGCTCCTTGTAGGGAACAAAAGGCAGCAATCTGTGCTCGGCCTGTATATCAATCTTTAGTTGAAGACAAGCCACCAAATCATTCGAATGGGAATGGATGGTTGCTCGTTCGCTCGATAAATATTGAGCTGAGCTCAAATCATAAAGTTGGCGACACCACTAGCTTCTCCAGACTTTATCTCTGAATGATCTCAGGGACTCATACTGCACACCAATGTCGTAAAGAAACGAAAATTGATAAACGCGTCCCGAGAGACGTATTGAACGTGAAGACATCGCAAGATTTCTCTTTCGTGGTCCATGGCCAAAACATTTTCTTTCCCCTCCTTTGCCGTGTCCTCCGACTCGTCTGCATCCGGTTTCCCTCATTCTTTTCTTTTCTCTTGATCCAATTTTGTCTTTTCTTCTGAACAAATACCACACACCTTTAACTTTCTCTGGTCCATCCTCCTTCGGACCTTGTACATTCTGATAGACTGCTGAAGTACTTCTTTCCGCACTCTTCTTTTGAGCAGGAAAGCAAACTTATCGTTCACAAATACTTATTTCTTTGTCACATTGCCAGCTTGATGTGTCTCAATCTCTCAATGATAAATCCAAAACATGCTTTTTACGAATAAGGTTCTTGGTTAGAACATTAGCGATACTCTTACAGAATAAAATAATACGCACTTAAGATACACATCATAAAAATCCTTTCACCTGGGGGCAGCCATTAAGGAACTTTTAAGCTTATATTGGACTTACTGATGGTATCTAATGAGTGTGAAATGAAAGCAAAATTGAATACGATTATGTGTGTACATATTTGCAACTTGCAAGTTTCCTTGAGGTAATGAAAAAGAGAGAAACATGATTGTGTACGAAAAATAGGTCATTTTTGAGTGCTTTGAAGATGTGGAGTGTGGAGCGACGATGAGTATAGTTTGATGAGGGTGACTTGTTGAGAGAGAAAGCATGAGAAATGGAAGCATCGCGTTGTCTGCTTGTTATTGGATTTTGATTTGGAAAATAAAAAGTTGGGAGAGTGGTTGCCTAATTTGCCATAAGCATGAGTGAGTAGTCTCGTAATCCAATCAGGTCTTAATGCTTTGGGAGATTGCCCTCAGCGTAAACGTTCATTTGTTCTAATGCGGTCCAACGGGTTCCAACGAAGTTAGACATGCCTGGAAGCCGAGAGTAATTGGCTTTCCTTCTTTTGCAGCCAGGCTCTGGACAACTACATGGCCATAGCAATTCTTCGAGTAGAAGATGGTTTGGACTGTTCTCACCTGGTTGGTTCGCTCGACTCTAAACTCATGGAGAAAGATTCAGAGACAAAGGATGATCTTGAGCGCACGGACAGTATGGGTTATGACAATCAAGCACTAGAGTACGACGCTTCCGACCCTTCTGCTCCCGTAGCCACTGCTAATGGCATTTCCTCACCAAACATAAACAAGAAATTGGAGGCGAAAAAGCCCAAGTTTGGGAAAAAGAAGAACGGTCACGGCACGGACGACGCAGATAACGTCATCGGTGGAACTTACCGGTAAATGCTACATTCAATATTTCCGTTCACTTTTCATTTCGTTTTGGCCTACTCGACACAAAAGTTGGAAGAAGAATAGTATTAGTACGTACATAGTTGACTTAAACTGATTCGAAAATGACTTGATGAAGAATGTTGACTTGAGAATGAGCTGTGAGTGCTGTGAGCGAGAGAGCGAGAACATGAGTGGGTCTTTTATGCAAACTCATCAACTCTCACTTGAGGAAATGAAAGGAACATCGTAATAAGGAAGCTGAAGCAACGTGGGCTGACCAGATTACTTGTCTTTGTGTGCTTTTATATGAGTTTAATCCGAATTGTGTGTGTCTGTGTGCCTTGTTGTCTTTGCAGAGGTCCGGATGGTTCTGAGCTGCCCAAGGACATCGTGGCGAACCTATCCCTATTCCAAACGAAGCAAAACAAGGGTACCATTGATGTGTGGTGGCTGTATGACGATGGTGGTAAGCATTTTACTTCACCTTGAGTGATTGCTATGAGGAAAGTTTTGCACGTTCAAAATTGGCAACAACTTTACCATGAAAATGGCCGTATTTTTAAGACTGTTCTCCTTACTCTTTATTCGTGAAAGTGGGGTTAAGGAGGACTTCCAGTTGGATTTTTTAACTTTTTGGCAACGGGACGTCTTTTCTTTTTTGATCCAGAATTCACTTTAGTCTGTGAGAAAGAAGTGCTGTATGTCGTTCTCCATCTTTTAACCGTAAAAGTAAAGGAATGGTGTAAATCTGTGTGTGAGCAAGTTAAAAGACTGAGGAGTACAGTCGCGATGTATTGTACGTGAGCACGAATTCCCTGTGGGGTCACGAGAAGAACGGCTAAGCCAGTTAGGCTCTTTTTCATCGCACAGTGAGCATTGAATCCTATTTTGTCTTCGTAAAAGTCTATCTTTTCTTGTCCTTATCTTCTTACGGCATGTAACTTTTTTACACATAGAAGTGAAAAGATTGATTTTTGTGAAGTGGGGAACTCTATGTGCCAAAAATTAATTGAACTTTCCATCCTTCTTGGAGTTTTTGATTTAGTTTTTTCATTCACTGAGTCCTCTGTTTTGTGTCCCTGTGAGTCCTCCCTCTTCTTGCGTGTGTCGTGTGTGTGTGCTATTCTTTTCTTTGAACCATGAAGCCTCTGAAGAAAATGAAACTCCGGACGGCCTTTGATGTCCCAGCTAGTTTATGATTTCCTGTCTTCTCTTTTTATGCTTCGTCGCAGAGACTGATCCCAATTTTTCCTCTGTGCTGGCCCACTTCTCCTCATTCTCATTCCTTTGCATATGGAACAAATGCATTTTCTAGAATAGGTATACTTTTCCTTCAGGCAGAGTCATGCCCTTGACAAAAAATCCCCATTTCACTATTCAATTCAGCTCTAGAGACGGTTTACTTGACTTGAAAATTGGGATGTTTGAGTACCTCATCCTCACCACATTTCCATATCGTATCTGTCAGTGCTCTTCCTTTCCTTTCTCCCCTGCTCTTACCTGATCACAGCTTCTTCAAGTACACCTGCTCGCAAATTCACTCTGCTACTCGTCTCAACTTGCCTCATCCAAATCTCGTATGTGTTTCAAGTACTTTCATCCATTACTTACTTTCAGTGCTCTAGTAGTACTTTTTCACTGACATTTATTGGAATGCACTATTCTTTGTCTCTTTCCGTCTTTCGCAGCCACTGGATACTGGTCCATGTCATTGGGATGTATAGCTCTGCTATCATATTATACCGATGCTGTACTATACTTTATACCTCTTGATTACTATATAGTTTTACTCTATATACACTGTAATGTTACGCCGTACGTACATACGCTCACCTTCTTATTTATTGTGTTATTGTCTGCACTCCTATGGCACTACGGGGCACTATCCAAGATTCCCGAGAAGTATTGAAAACACAAGGAGAAGGAACCGAAACTCCACAGGTACAATAAAGTATGAAAGTATACGCAGGATAGAGGTTCAGTCGTCGGTTTTATGTATTTTGAATATGACATTACCTATGAAACTACAGCATTTGTAAGAGTACGAGGCAAATTACCATGAAATCGGATGCCCATTTGACTGTAAATTCACTTCCATGTCACCTGAGCACGTCACATCGGGAATGTCATATAGAGTTTTAACCCAGTTTTACTTTGACGGAGGGCACCTTCAGACAAAACCGCACAACGTCACAGTCGCCCACAACTTTTAGTTTAGTGCGTGCATGAGTCTTTCAGCTTTCACCATCCAACTTTCAGCTTTCTCTTTTAGAAGTACAAGAAGGATAAAGGGAGAAAAGCATTCAGTACTGCATGTGATAACTTTCCGATACTTTTTGACTTCCTTCTTACCCTGGTTCCGTAATGATGGTTGTCACCTTCAGCTTTGTTTGATGTGTGCCCATGTCCTTGTTAATCAAAAACTTGTTTGTGACAGTCGCTCCTATTAGGGTTAAAATCGTGTCAAAACCAAAGGCAACGCGACACGATAAGAAAAAGTTCCTCATCAATTTTTATCGTCTATCGCTTTTATCGTCATTGTTGCAAAACTTAGTAAATGCACTGCGACGTTACACTAATAAGGAGAACGTGTATACTGTGCCATAGTATGAAATGCATTTCAACTTTTTTCTCACTGGCTGAGATCTCAAATGCGAAGCTATAAAGATGATTTTTACACTTTGCCATTCATTAGGATTGACACTGCTGCTGCCGTACATCCTAACGACTCGGAAAAATTGGGCAGGCTGCAAGTTGAGAGTGTTCGCTTTAGCGAACAGAAAAGATGAAATGGAGGCTGAGCTGCGAGGGTAAGCCAAAACTCCTTCGTCATTTCTAACATTTTACGTACTTTTAAAGGTTTTAAAATGACTGTTCTCCGGTTTTCTTCTTCTCGTCTTCCGTCTTCGCGTTTAAACCTTGGGTTTTTTCCTCATCACTTACTACAGTAAATGTTGCCGTTCGTATTAAGGTTAATGGAACAGAATTATTAGACGAGTACTTATTGCGTCGGAGTTGAAAGCAGAAACTTGAACAACTATTAAAGTCTAAATTAATGATTTTTCTTTTTTTTTTCTTTCCTTGCTTTTCGTGTTCATCGTCAATTAATTCTTGGAAAATATTTCTGCTTCGTTTCTGCTTGAGTAATGAATGTACCTTTTTGGATGAAGGAAAAGTTTGAGAATTAATGTTTCGTGCCCATTTGCCAAATTGGCTCGTCCCATTCGTGGGAATGCAATTATTTTTCATGGAGCCGTTTCCGTCTTTGATCTCTTGTGATGGCGTGTGTCTCAACCCAACTTTGTCGCCTGGACAGTCAAACACTATTTTTTGTCACGTTTGATTGCTAGTGTGTTCTTTCTCCACAGAATGGCTTCTTTACTGTCCAAGTTCCGAATTGACTATTCGGATCTAACAGTTATCCCCGACATCACCAAACGGGCTGAACCTGGTAGTAAAACGCTGTTTGAATCTATGATCAAAAAATTTAAAGGAGATCCCGATGAATGCGGTAAGATTTTGTATTCATTTTGTATACATTATATTTATGTTTTAGGATTATTTTGTACCGTTTTGCGACTTTTATGCTCCTTGAGCTTCGTTACTATTACGATTCGATATGTGCAATGAAAACTAATTATGATTTCTCAAAGTATAATCATCAACTAATTTTGAGGTTTGACATAAAATTGCTGGAGAGTTGGTTGAAACTCTTAAAGTGAAAATCATCTTGATAGCTTCAGTATAATACTTGTAATATAAATATTATGGTAGAAGAAGTCGTGTCAGATTCTACAGCTTGATATACTATAGCATGTGATAAGGTCATAAAAGAAGAACGCTAGGAAGAAAGAGAGTAGTTGAGACAAAGGGATTCGCCAAAATTTTCTTTGAAAAGAGAACGTGCTTTTACGGTTAATATTACACGGTTGTAAGATAAATGTACAATAAATGAGCACATAGTATAAATGATGAAAGGAAGACACGAGATTACTAGTTAAGGACTTGTTAAAACGTCTTGAGGGAAAAGAGAAGGAGTGCAAAGCTCTTCATCCCTTGTTTGATTGGAATAATAGTAGTGAATACACTTTTGCTTTTACAACAGATAAGGGAGAAAAGGTAATATTTCCCTGTGTCGGAAAGATGAGATGAGATTAGAGCGGAAATGGAATGAGAGATGTTGAAAGTGGAGAAGAGAGAGAAGACGTCAAATTCCGGCTTTTGCTTTTGGCGAAGGAGAGATTGGTGGCTTCTCATTTGGTTCACAGAGAGTTTTGTGGTTTTCTTCGTGTGCGTCCATGAAACTGTGTGTCTGTCTCTATTTTCTCCAGTCCAGAATGACGACGAAGCTCGAGTGCGAAAGAGAAAGAAAAGGAAAGGAGGCGGGCAAAAAGATGAGATCGACATTCTGGATGATTACTCAATCTTTCGTGACTATCTGCAGATCTGTCGAGTTCAGTCTTTATGCTGGCGTAGCTATAGGTTTCTTCGACTGCGGATGCACGTAATGTTGAATCGCAAAAGACAGCTTCGGGTTTACCACCGCATTGAGTCTTTCCGAGAGATGGGCGAGTCACCGTTCACCGGTCGTTTTCCTTTCTTTTCCTGTCTCTATCAATGCCAACAGTTGTTGAGCTTTACAAGGTATGCCATATCCATAGTCCAATAGTGTGTTGGTAGCTTTCTTTCCAGCGGAGCACTCAAAGTGAAGCAAAGCAATGCCTTTCTACAAAAGTACGAATAGTAAAACCTAGTCATCGACCAGTCTAAAGCTACTATTCTATATGATATTATATCTGATACGAAAGACAACGGGATCCACTGATGCTCCTTTCTCTCTAGCTCTACCACGTACTATACTCTATTATAAAATAGTACAACTTGCGTATTCACTGTTCCCTACAAACTTATTATTGTATGGAGTGAAGTGGCATTGCTATGCACTAGGAATAGACCTAAAATTCGAATAGGGACTACTCAGGGCGGAAGTACAATTGCATACGCACTTACTCAATTTATGCACTACTACGTACTAAACTGGCAGTACCTATTGACTGAAAGGAAAAGGGAGGAAATAATACTGCACTTGAGACGAGACATATCAGTGAAAAAGCAGAGAAAGAGGCATGAAAGACTGTGTAGAGGTAACCACAGTCTGTGTTCCAGTCACACAGCCTTTTCAGTGCACTTCATTGATGCTGAAGTCTCAACTCAGCACTCAGCAGTGCTGCTGCACGTCCAACTTTCCTCGTGCTCCTGCTACTTGAGTATTCACACTGGGCTCTTGCCTCTCTGACACGGTTCACTGAAGCTGTTAAAACAATACGACGACGCTGGGGCAGAAAAGTTGCTTTTATGCTGAATATTTATGCAAGCAAGAGGAGCACTTCCATTCGGAGGCAAATGATCGTGCAAGTGGCATATTTTCCTTTTTGTGAGGAGGCAAGCGAGAGACTCCTCAATGCTTCTTCGAAAAGTTCTCACACAGCTTAGCCATCCAAAACCCAAAATGCACGCATGCATGAAATAGAGAGCTGAAGGTAAATCTAAAGCAGTTACTCCAAAAGCTCCTAAACAGCAGCTTTGGCCTTTACACTTGGCATCAACGGGACTTCTACGGTCAATAATTACTCAGGCCCAAAATAGATCATTCGTATATTTAATCCATAAGGCAATAGCAAAGTTAATTACGACAGACAGGAGCTAATGGGAAAACCGATAGGGCCGCTGGGGAAAGCATATATGGAATTCGAATGTGTCTCCTCAAGCCATGCTTCGATTTCATCATCTTCTCCTTTCTCCCTTTCTTCCCCATTCCACGCACAATACTATAATGTATAGTGTAGTGACAGAAGAGAAAGAATGTTTGTGTATTCCGTTCCAGAAAGAGAGCCTTTCGCCATTAAAGAATAATTGCAAAGCACACAATGATGCCCACATTGTATTAATGCAAAGCTTTTATTTCAAGTCTTCTTTCGTTTTATCATTCCCATTATGAATTTCAAGGGTTGAGATTTGATGTAGTACAAACGTCAAGTCATATAGTCTTTCTCGTCATAGCATCTTTGTTGACAAACGGGTTGGGAAAGTGCTTCGGATGTGACGGCGTGGGAAGTACCACTTGACTCCCCGATGAACCTTGAGGAACGCCTACGAATTTTCACCGGAGACAGAGAGAGTCCATTCAAACGCCCTACAGACCCGCAGAACGTTTACACTGTACATGATGAACCATGGGCTGATTCATTGATTCAACAGACAACGAGATGAATCTATTAATTTCATTAATTCACCGGAAACAATATTTTCAAGATAAAGTAGGTCTGGATGGTGGTGGTGTGCGGTGTAGCAATAGGGCAACGACATGTTACATATGTCAGATCTTAAGAAAGACGCTCGTGAGTCAAAGTGACAAAGAAAATGTGAGCTCCTGGAGTTCCGTCGTTGGTTTCTCCTTTTCAGAGTGCAAACTACAGTAGTAGTAAATATTGGAGCATGGCACGCAACTTTCTCTCTAGACAAAGCTAGGAATTTGTGGAATGCTCGTGTAATGAAATGAGAAGTTATTTTTGCATACGACAAACATGTGACAGGTTGTATTCAAGAATAGAACATGGCCATTTGGCAATAAAACTAAAAGAAGTTGCACATTCATCGTATGTTATACAAGTACTAGTAATTCCTCTCAAAATTTTGCTGTATGGTGTATAGCTCATTCCTTTGTGTATTATAAACGTCCCTTGTTTCTCTTAAGCGACAATTTATTGTCTGAAATGCGATCTTTTAATATTCTGGAGGTAGAAGTACTTCCATTGATATGAAAACTGGATATGTAACATGGTTGTGCTGTGATAAAGTCGTCAAAATTTAATCTGACTTTCTTTCTCGTAGAATCGATAGTTTTGTTATTGTGCTACAATATCTAAGATTACTCCCTTGAATACAATTGTTCGAAGTCCGTTATACAATTTTTATGACGTACACGTAGGCATTGTGTAAAGCTGTCTAGTTTATGAGTTTTTTTTGCACCCGCACAATAGTTCGCATTGTGGCGGTTGAAACATTTCAGAAGTGAAAAAAGATGGTTAGATGCAGTGAAAATAATGGATATTTGTTCCACACAAGTTGTCACTATTTTGAAGACGAAACGTGACCCAGATTAGCACGAGGAAGAAGAGAAAGCGGAACAAACGACAAAGTTTGTCTGATTGCGTGTGTGGAAAAGGGCGTCCTTGTTTGCTAAACCCATCGACCCTTTTCTGCCAGTATCCCTTCAAACTAATGTAGACTTTTGGATGACTCTAATGAGCCTATGGTTATTTGCAGACAACCCTGAAACAGTAATCGGAGACGCGGAGTTGCTCGCACTCAAAGAGAAAACGAACCGACATCTCCGCCTGCGGGAACTTCTCTTGGAACATTCAACCAAGTCCAACCTGATTGTAATGTAAGTCCCAATTTTATGTATTTGCTCTCCCTTTCCCGGTTCCGTATGTAACGTCATGTCTTTGAATTACTACACTTAGTCGCTCGCTCCAGTTCTACTAAGTGAGTAGAATAACAGTCGTAGTCAGTTCGGTATCTCGTTCTCGAACTGGAACTGGAACGAGAACTCAAATCCTGAAATATAGTAATGGTATGACTCATGTGACCGCTCACTTGTTTTACTACTGGAAGCAGGGCAATTTTAATAATAATGTCATCCAAGGGAAAGGAACCATGTCGTTTCCATTTCACTCCGTCCATTGTTTCTTTGTGCTGAGACGTTATTTTTTTCTGTTAAATCTATTCATAGCAAGACCCGAAAAAACTTTCGGTCGTGTGGGACACGAGGCTATGTTATTTTGAAGAGTGGGCAACTTTTCGCCATAAATATGTCACCATTGTCACAACCTGGTTCTCAACTTTTGTGCTTTGCAATAGACAGCCCCAACTGAATTGCTCTGTTCCGTCCTTGTCGACAATTCAATACATTCCTTTCCTTGCCCACTTGGGAAAAAACGAAAAAATGTTGTCGTCTTATTTTAGATACTTTTCCCTTTCCAGGACTCTTCCGGTCCCAAGAAAGGGAGCCGTGTCAGCTCCACTTTACATGGCCTGGCTGGAAACTCTCACCAAGGACATGCCGCCGATTCTTCTTGTTCGGGGCAATCAAAGCTCCGTCCTTACATTCTACTCATAAATTACCTTCACTAAAACTTCCAGTATGATTACATTACTATATCATACAACGATAGTACATCCAACGATCTAACAATAGTTCATATTAATAATTACAGCGAAATTCAAATTGTAAATGATTGACATTTGAAGATTTCGGTGACCATAAATATTTCGGCGCTGTCAGGAGTGGACTTGTCTTGATATTGGTTTATGTACGAAAAAGTTTATACTAGCGAAACCTAAAAATACTAGCCAGTGTTTGTTCCTTCAATTAATCCATACTATACATTTCAGTTACGAAACTGTATTTCATTGTACACAAGCATTATGGATCGAAAGAAGCGATTAACGTCATAATCGATAAGCGCGTTTAACATATTGATGAAGAGCTAGCATTTTAGTACAATGCAATTACGTAATATATTAATGAATTTTTAAATGCACCTCGACAAATTACAAGATTAAAAGAATAATAGAAATGTAAATATTAAATATGCGGTTTAGAGTTTCTGTAAAGTCTAGACTAGACTTAAAATATAGTTGATGGTTTAAAAATAACGTAGACTAAAATAATTAAAGATTGTATGCAAAAATGTGTTTTAATTTTGAAGAAATAATCACGGTTTTAATTCACAGGTTGAACTTAAGTCATCATGTAATTTTAATGTGATACATTCAGTTTAGGTTAACATAATCTCAATGCCACACAGAAAATGAAGTTGTATTATAACATTTTAAGTGTCTGAATCTGAATCAATAAAGCTACGCAACACGATGTTAGCTATAATGTTTACTGGAACTAGTGGACTCACAAACTTATGAATAAACATGATGAGTCTCGACAGCTCTTCAGCACCGACACGGCACGGCAACGAATGAGTTGTGGAATGTTCATGGACCAAAAAGAAATGAAAAGGCCTGATGAATGAGGCGGATCAGGTCCGAAGTTGTAGTGGATCTTCCATTTTGAGAAAATGCCAGGCGAGCACATTCTCGGGTCAACCGGCAAGCTCCATATACAGCTAGTAATTCTGGTGGGGCTGGGGCTCCCCCGCGATCACCGTACGCTAACGCCCAATGGAAAAGAACTGCCATGGCTCCAGCCAAAAGATCTCCTTGACCCCCACAACGGCGGTTTGAACCACCACCAGCGCAACACACAGTGAGTCTTCCATTGGACGCGACGTCAGTAGCACCTTTGTGAAGAATGGTGACATGGCCGAGAGCATTGGCAAGCTCTCTGACTTTTTCCGACGATGCCGATGGCACAGGTTTCACTTCTTCACCCAAGACGGCAGCGTAAAGGCGTGAAAATTCCACTGAATTGGGTGTAAGAATGACCTTTGGGTAGTTGCGAATAAGGTCTAGTTCCTTATTTATCAAGAACAAAGCGTCCGCATCAATAACAAGAGGTTTCTCCATATCCTTTAGCTTTTCTATCATTTTTGACACAGTTAAGAGTATTTTGGGATCGCGCCCGAGTCCTGGCCCAATGACGAAACAATGCATACGAGCAGCATATTCCATAAACGACTCCATTGCCGTGTCAGTGTCCAAGATAGGATGAACAATGAGTTCTGGACTGTACATTTTAATCACAGGTGCTGCTGATTTCGTGCAAAAGACATGAGCCAGGTCAGCTCCAACTTTCAACGCAGATATGGCTGCAAAATAAGGTGCTCCTGTGTACTCTTCACTTCCTCCGATGACTGCAATCCGTCCCGCTTGCCCTTTATGCATGGCGTTTGTCAACGAAGGAATGAAAGCTCGACAAGATGCAAGTAGTGCATCGTCGCTCCCCACTGGCGCATTCATACTTAATCCTCTGACGACACGATGTGACACGATCCCTTTTTATAAAAAAAAATCAAAAAGGTTTTTCTTTAAATTTCATTGCAACTAGCAGCATGAGCATGAAGGATTATTAGCTCTCAATACTCAAACCCCTCAAAGAACGTTTATAATGGAATTTAATCGAACGCAGTACAACTGCTGGGAATCAATTCCCTTTAGTAGTACAATTGAAAACATGTCAAGTGACAATTGTCAATAGATAGAATGCGAAATGAAATTTAAAAAAAGACGTGTGTGCTGTTCCGTTCCATTGAACTTTGAATTTGTAGACTATATATCATAAAGGAAGATACAAAAAGCATTTCAATAGATAATTTACCTGTAGCTGTGCGCGCTGTAACAAAAGGAAGCGACACTTGAACAGTTGGACTTCGGGAAGTCAGCAAAGTGGAAAATTTGGACGGGGATTCCAAACTTGGTTGTGGTGAAGATGCTCTTTCCTCTTCGTCGTTTGATTTGAAACAAGTGAAATAACCACACTTGGTCGACTCCAAAGACGATGACGACGAAGCTTGAGAGCACGTCACTGGAATTGCAACTTCTACTGGATCTGTTTTCTCAAAGGACGGGGGTGCCTTCAATTTCGAGCGGATGGATTTGGATTTGACCCAGTCAAGTAATTGTCGCAAGCGTCCTTCCTGTTTCCACCAAACCACCAAACTCACACAACTATAATAGCGCTGACCACTCCGCGACGCTTTCTGTACTAACATAGCATGTCAAATATGCAACCTTTCCTTCAGTTTCACTTTCTATCCCTGTACAAATCAAACATTTTTTCCATTAGATTTTCATAATTTTCATTGTTGCAAACCAATATTAAAACCGTGTGCAACTCCAATAAAAAAAATCAATTACCGATGCACAGAATTCGGTTCGAAGAATTTTCCCTGGAGAACACAAAATTTCCTCTCAAAATGTCCTTTGAAAGTCTTTTTTCTATCTTCTAGTTTGATATTTTATTTTAGCACGAAATTTGTCACTTGGATAATGTCAAGATTCGAGATGAAATCATTCAACTTGAACTCTTTAGGTTTGGGCTATACAACAGGTTGGCACTCCGTCAATGTGAAATATCGTCATACAAAATCCATTAGCTGAAAACGAAAATATTCAGAGTTGTAGCATTTCTCATTCAAAACTCAATCACATGAAATCAGATATTGCTACTTGCTACGTGCAATGCCATGGAAGATGCAAACAATAGAATGTCAAATGTCTGGAAGGTAAGTGTATGGAAGGATTAGTTTATTATAGAATTGACAACTTAATGAAAATTACCTTTTTGTGCGGAACGAAATGACAGGATTGAGTAAAAAACGACACATCACATATCAGCTGTTTCATTCCGTGAGCTGAGTTCCTTGTCATGTGTGAGCTCGCGTGGAATAGGAAAGAAAATGCTGTAGAAAGTAGAAGATGAGAATGTCCTGCGAGGTTTTGATGTTTTCTGGCGAAGTGAAGAAGCTATTTAGGTTTTTTTGAAGCAGTAATGTGTTTGTACGTGTGAGATTGACAAATGCTCGAATTTACTATATAGGAAAATGGTAAAATTTGTTTGGCAGGAGAAAAGTAAGTTGTATAAGTATAAGACACCCGCCTGGGTTTGGTAGAAGAATGACCGAAATTCTGCGTGTGCTGGTGAATGCGGTGGTGGTTTGGCGAAGACTACTACAAGAAGTGGAAAGTGGAAGACTATATATGAGACTTTTTCAGTGGACTGGAGAAAGCATTGAAGGAAAGACTTTTGTGATACTTCTGACTGAGCATGTCGTTGAAACCCGGGTAGGATCACCTGCCTGAGCCGAGCCACTCCGGCACAAGCCAAACCTTCTCTTAATAAGCAAAAAGGCACACAAACAAACTCCCTTTTCTTCCGCTTTTTGGAAAACGCACACACCGGAGAGGAATAGGATGTTATCATGTTATACTATATGTATGAAGTGAAGCTGAAGCAAAAGGAAGAGAGCATCATAGGACCAAAAATCCTTTGCATTTTAAGCCCCGAATTCCCAGAAATGGCTACAACTTTTTTGAGGGAGCCATAACAAAACTCCGACAGGGCCGGGGCAGGGTACGTATACTTTGAGTGTACTTACACTGTTACACTCCTGACTACTACACCCGTTTTTGATCAAAACACGCACACAGGAGACAGGACTCTCCAAGACTTCAGGGTTGAACTTGTAATACTGAACTGAACGAAATGTGAACTGTATGAACCGGGTGAAAATAAATGTGAAATCCTTCCTTTGCTTTCTATAAAACGTTATTCTTCAAGGATCAAGGATGCATCTGCATGTAATGCAATGTACTGCAATCCATTGCAGTTCAAGAGGGAACTGAAATTCGAAGGATGCTGAAAATCATGCCCATCTTCCAATCTTTTTTACCTGGCTTCCTTCCTAAGTATAGGTAA